>UELU01143145.1:98641-109409 GCA_900490025.1 Megastigmus dorsalis | reverse complement strand
AGGGGGGGGGGGAGAAAAAGGCCGGCCGGTGAAGGGGGAACTTGCGTATTTTATGGGTATTTCGCGAAATAGGATCGCGTTGAATGTAAAGAAATGCCACTTCCTCGGAGAGCGCAAAAGTGTGCCGCTGTCGTCTGCTTCTCTCTCTCGCTGTATACACACACATATATATATAGTGGCTCTACTCGGGATATAACCTGCTGATCGTGCGAATTCGGCCGCGAGTATATTTTTTTCTGTCCTTTCCCGCTCTTCTTCTTCCTCCTCCTCCTGCTCCTCCTCTTCTTCTTCTTCTTCTTCTTCTTCTTTATCCCCCCGCCCGCGTTTCGGCTTGATGCGACTCAGCTTTCGGAGAATGTTAATTTAATCATTTGGAATTCTGCGTCGTGACCGGCGCGCCTCGGCTTGCGCTTTTCTTCAGTTTCGCGTTATTATGTCTCTCTGTCTCTTTTCTTTTCTCTCTCTCTCTCTCTCTCTCTCTTTAATTCTTTTTTTTTTCGCTTATTTGTCGGAACAGTCATATCGAGAGAGAAAAAACGAGCCGCGAAGATGCGTTCGTCGACACGCGATGCAGTTTATCATGTGATTCACGCGTGGATTTCTTTTTTGCCGAGCTATTTTCGGAGAGCCGCGCGAGTTTAATGGGACGATACGAAATTTATATATAAAGTGTACGAGTGTATTTTTTCGGCAGATATATTTTTCCTCGAGCGAGATTTAATTTTGATTTATAATATGCGCGCGTGTAGTTCTGTATTTTTTTTTTGCTTCGCGTGTATATTGTATAATTAATTTGTGTGCAACGTTAAATAAATTTCGACTTTTTTTTTAAATAGGGTGACTGTTGGCATTATTATTGAGGTCATACAAACGAATGTTAATCCGCAGTAATAGATGCAGTGCCATACGCATGCGTCCACCAAATACTGCGGATCTCTATATGTTTTAACATACAGATTCACTAGCATGCGATAATAGAAATTAGTCCGCAGTAATATCGACCAGAACACGTATGCTTTCAAGACCGATTTATTTATTTATTTTTCACTTTTCGGGATACAACACTATTCTGATCAGTAATAAATATTATAAGCTTTTTTATATATACATAAAGAATTGTCATTAAATGTTTACGTGCAGCTAATTTATTCAAGTCTGGAGTTAACCTCAACTTTTAATCTGCAGTAACTGGCAAATTCACCCTAGACGGCGAACGGTTTATTGTTTCGACGCGCGATAATTTTTAGACGTTAATGGATACTATATATAGTATACTGCATGCTAATAGTGCGAATCCGAAATGGAATTGATGAGTGTCGTTTTGAAAAATAAATTCTGATCTCCATAAACGCGTTTTGATTGATTATGCTAATAATCGATACCTACAAGGTGTACAATGTTAAATACTAATATGCGAAATCAAATTTAAATATAGCTAATTTTTAAATGATTGCTTTTTAATTGCAAATTATGCAGTAAATTATAGGTTGGGGCCATTTATAATGAGCTTGTACTTCGGATACTTTGTAAACTTTGTTTTCAAAACTGTTTAAAATTGTATTCTTATATTTAAAAACATTACTTGTATGTAGCGGTGCCCTTTTCCGAGAATTTTTAAAATCATGCAAATTTAAAGATTTCTGAAAATGACTGTATAAAACATTTAAAAAAGTTTCGTGTTTGTAGCTGAATACAATTATCTGCCGTAATTGCAAGATTACTCATCGGTCTATATTTAGTCACGTTCTTCGAATAAAATATAGCGCTTCTCGTTTTCATGTAGTAGCAATTTTTTGTAATAAAAATGCAACAACTATTTCATTGAAATCAAAATTTGATACATCATAGTTCTTTAGTCACTTATTTTAGAAGTAGTTTAAAGCGCTGATTAGTAAATCGTTTTCAAACATCATTACTTTTTGTCATTATTTCTCTCATTAAAAATTACAGTATAGCATATCGCGGGTTGAGTAAAGAAACTTACTTTATTTGTATTATTTAAATCGGATGCGTACGAGGAAAAGTTTTAAAAATATAATAATTTCAAAATCGAGTAATTCTCCGATAATGTAGTTTTTAGCTGCATAATGAACTTTGATAATTTACCAAGTAATGAATTTTATAAATTTAAATCACCCTTTATCGATTAGATATAATATTCACTATTTTGTACGTATATTTTGCATTTTTTTAAAGTTTAGTATTTTAACTTTCAAAAAAAATCTTCAAGGTTTCATTTTTAAAATGAATTTTATGTATCTTAAGTAATTAAGTTAAGATTTACAACATCTTAATAAATATTATTTCTCGAAAGGTTGTGAAAGCCTGAGTTTTTACTATGGAATAAAACTAAAACATCTGAACAGTATAATTCTTTAACTACATTAATTACTTCGGAAACTGGTATACTCGTTTGACTGAGAGGTTTAGCGGGCATAGAAAAACAAATTGCACATCGAAACACGTAAAATAACTGATTATGAGCCACACCTTCTTTGTAGAAAGGAACAACACGCTTTTGAGCGATTTGGATAATGGCAGATAACTTGTATATCTGGTGTACTTACTTTATTTGATTGATTTAGTTGTCAAGTGCGAAAAGTTGTATACTGTATCAGTAATAAATAAAACTGTCTAAATTGTTATGAATTTTTAATAATAAGCGTGATCTCGGATTTCGTAAAATAGAAAATAAAATGACTTTTATATTAAACAAGTGTCCAACACCGCTGAAATCAATCAAACATCAGAAGTCCAGCATTCTTACATCATTGAAATCTAAAACTTTCCATCTCAGATGTCAAATTGAAAAATTGATTCGTTACAATCAGTAGATCGCAGTCAAACACATTTTACCAAGTATATGAAAGCGTCATCGTCAAATCTCCTTCTCCGCTTCAAAAATTCAGAAATAGTCTCCGCAAACACTGCTTCGGTCTCTCAAAATCCAGCCACGCAAATTTCTCTCCTCCGATATACACACAACCCACTCGTGTACACTCGCACCGCATACAGAGCCACTTCTTACTCCCTCAACGGCGCGTGCACACACATAACAACACTCGAAAATCGCATCTCTCACCGTGGCGAGTATATATACATATAAATACACGTAAGCGTCGTGTGCCGGCCTCTCCACCTGACCGACGCGCCGCGCGTCTACCACCTGTCTAGGGACTCTCTTTCTCTCTCTTTCTCTCTCATTCTGTGTGCGTGCACGTAACGCGCGATGGGAAATAAATCGACTGGCGTGCGCGATCCATATACGTTCACGTGCGACCGCTTTTCCGCGTAAACGTCCGATGACACGGCCGACTGTACATCGCCTAGGCGCGTAAGTGGTTCGTTTGTCAATTTTCCCTCCCTAGGCATATACACGCGCGGTTTGTTCAACGTGTATGCATATACGGAGAGTGTGCCGCGCTTGCATTCTTAATGCGATGTTCGCCTGTGTTTTTCGCACCTGATTTCGAGATGCTGCTGCTGCCGCCGCGCAAAACTTATTTCCGGTGCATAGTATATATGTTATATATATATATATATGTGAGTTGTTTTTTCGGCGAATGTTGTTATTCGCGCGATGATGTGAAAGTTGACGATCGCTCGGGGCTGATAACCGATTTATGTAAGTCGAATCGAGTAAGATCGCGCTCTCGGAGGAAAAGCGCCGCTGCTCTTGATAAATTATGCTCCGCGCGCGGCCGACTTAACCGGATCTTGTCCGCGTGTAGCTTGGATTGCGCGACGTTTTTTGCTCGCTTATAGGCCTCGGACGGAGTAAACAGATATTGGAAATAAGCCGCGCGCGTAAAGCTCTTGATTACCTCGCGGAACAATTAGCGCCATTAAATTGTCGCAGCAGCTATCAACGACGCGTCAAAATTGACAATGAGCCAATTGGCGGTATTTCGAGCTGCAAGACAGGTGCAAAAGTCGGTGAATATAGCATGCGGCACCGTGAAAATGTTTGGACCGCAGACGGCGACCGGTAGGATAGATGCGAATATTATTACAGTTCGCGTAAGGAGTTAAATTAAGCTGTTGTTGAAAGTCTGGGCGGGACACGGAGTAAAGTAGAGGATTGGAAAGTGGACTCAATTGACATTGGGATATGAAAATAACTTTTAAGTAAATGGAAATCAATTGAGCCGCCGCTCTCGGTGAGTTCTCTTGTTTTCTACAACGCTTAAATGCGCTGGTATGTATGTATAAGAGGCGGTCGACTTAGCAATTTGGACCGCTTTAAAAATTGATAGTTCCGCGGCAAAAAATGAAAAGAAAGGCGGGCTAAAGGAATTAGCTTCTTTTTAATAACCTTCTTCATCGCTGCAATCACAGAAATTGTACGAGAAACGCGCCGCTGTCGTCTTTTCTTTCCAAATTGTTGATAATCACGAGATTTGCATTTTCCAGATTTCTTTTTGCCGAATAAGTGTATAAAACGTACCAATCTGTTTATCATGTTACAGTGATGTAATGCGAGATGTAAAGTCCATATCGAGCGTCGACGCTTGCGTAGAAATTTCATTGTAGCTCTTTTGGAGTTTCTTAGACACGGCGGCGCAGTTCAGATTGGAAAATCAGCGACCTGTAAAACCTGCGAGAATCGATTTTCATGCAAATCCAGAGACCGTACTTTTGCATTTAGATCCGCTATCGTTGAGTACGCCATGTTGATTTGGAAGAGTTCAGTCGGAGAAGCTCTTCGGAACGATATATCCAGCGAGCCGAGAAACATAGCTCCCCGGAAGTCAATTTTAATGCAATTCCGATTGTTGCGCGTCTTTTTTTCCACCATGTTGGCTCTCTCTACATTTTGAATTGTACGAATTTCGAATTCAGAATCGCCGATCCGTGAAACGTCTCGAGAGCAATTTCCACGTGAATCATACACGCACACACCGTCAGAGTCCGTTGTACCCTTGTCTTTTCAATGGTACAGCTACATTACACATTTTCTCCCCACACAATGTTTCGAAAATTGTTACTTTGTAGCTTTGCTGAATCGCTAATTTTAAGCGGGGACGTGAAGTTTTAAACAGGCAACTGTCAGGCTATGTAATTTTACAGCATTAGAACTTAGCAGCATGTTTCCAAGTAATCATTAAAAAACTACTCTAAGCGTTATATATATATATATATAGTCGTGATGGGGGAGTGATCGCATGATGCGGAACTTTAAATCTAATTTCCTTTTAATTCGACGGTTCGATATTGGGTTTCATAAGAAGCATCGATAATGTACGCGCGATATTGAAGTTTAAAATTTTATATATAGACAACTGTGGGAATACTTTTAAGTTGCAAATTGAACGATCCTCATTTTATCCTATACCTATCTTGAATTACGAGCTTGTTTATGGGGAGATTACGAGGCGAATTGTTTCTAACTACAATTTTGCAGGCTGACAAATATGTTTTGTGATAAAACTGAGAGGTAGCCTAGAGGTGAATTTAAAAGTGGTTTTTCTAATGATTAGCCAATTTAACTTTTCAAATTGTATCTGAAACATTTTATTGCCGAGGGTATAGCTAAATTTCATATATATATATATAGGACGAGGCAAATACATGGGTATATACACTCGAGTAACTTTTCTGGATTGGATGAAAAATTATTTGACTGTATCCATTTGTTTACTTCACCTTGTATAAAATTTAATAGGTCCTAATGACACCAATAATAACACATAATTTCAAAATTTGAGCATTTTTGAAACGAGCAAAGCTATACAAGTTTTAATTTTAATCAGTAAAACAGGAATTATTTATAGAGGCTTTAATTGAAATTTTTTTATGTAAACTGATAAATTTTGATTAATGGTACCACTTTTTTATCGGACTAATCAACATAGGAATTTTTATTACATTTCTATGTCGTAGGCGTTTTTAGTAGGTACTTTCGATTTTTAAGCCCACCTCTTGTACATGAATCATAAAAAGCAGCGTAAATTGCTTAATCTCGAGAACGACAATATTGTACATAAAAATTTTATCCTTCAACTTACAAGAAAAAAGAAATTTTATTTTCATCGACAAGTTCGCTATACCAAATTATAACAGTATAAGAACAATTCGACATTACCGCATAATTCACTTGGCGCGAGACGTTTCCGTAAGTCGAGGAAATATAAGCAAACAAATTGGCCTGATTTTCATTGTATCATAGCGAAATCAAAGTTCCAGAGAGAAAGTCCGAGAAGGAAAGAGCGAATGGTGTTCGGGGTGGATTTGAATAGCGGCATAGAGCAAAGCAATCCACTAAAACCCCCCAATCACTTGATTACACGCCACTTGTTTTCCGCCGCTCCGCGAAATTGTCTTGTCAACGAGGACGAGAACGCCTATGGCCATCGAGCCTCCGCCTCGCGAAAAGCCCGCAATTTTCCAAAGCAAACAGCGGTCTTTTCGTAAATTGACCGACCGACCGAGAGAGGAAAAAGCGGAAAAACATATTGCGCGCCGCGCGACCAACCAAAAGGAACAATTTCAAATGTCATTTGCCTAATGCCAAATCAGTTTGCTACTTACCTGCTTTCTTGTATTAGACACTTTTGTTGTCCCGACAGTGCTTAAGCTTCATTTTCATTGCTGCTGCTCACTTGAAAGATTAGTCTCTAAATCGGTAAGATAACGAACTATCATTTGACTTCCATTAAGAAGTGGGTCGGCATTTTGTTTAAATTGTACGTATATTAGTTGATTCGAATGAATTATTATCACTGTATCTTAAAAATTATAAAATGTTTTAAATTGTATATACTTAAACTATTTTTCGTATTATTTCTCAGTTTCAATTAAATCGATGAAACCCGCAATTGTTTTGCAATACTGGAATTTTCAAGATATTCCGCGGCTGTGTACTTTTGTTTTCCGAGAACAGCTCGGAACAATCGCAGGTTCTATAAAAAATAAAAAGAAAAGCCCGGTAGTCGCGTTTTTCAAGCACTCGTTATACACGCGCGTTTCTGAAACTTGCGAGTTTCGTAAACTCGCCTCTTTTACGGTGCCTTTCGTTGGTCATTAGGCGCGACTTGTCAGCGATGGCTTGGCGAATTTTTGACGTCGTCGCTAAGAGAAGCAAAGCATAGGGAGTGAGAGAGAGAGAGAGAGAGAGAGAGAGAAAGTCGAAGCTTAAAGAAAAAGAAGCTCATGGAACGGGATGGAAGGAGGAAGCAAGTCGATCGATAGCGTGAGCCGCGCGAGCAAGAGAGAGAGAGAGAGAGAGAGAGAGCGGTCAAAAGTTGGCGCGAACTGCAGCTGCAATTCCATATTTTATACTTCTCGCGAGCAATTTTACAAAGTGCAATTTACGATTCACGGCGTATTTACTGCCGCTGCTCTCGCGTACATGTATACACACCCACCCACACATATACACATAGGCACATACACGCGGGGCAGAGGGAAGGCCGCAACTGTTTCTTTCGATATGTACTTCGAATTAAAGCGAGCGCTCCTCTGCTCGGTGGGAAAAAAAGAAACAGTGCGGGGGGTCGTGTATATAGACTGTATAAAAAAAAAGAGAGAGAGAGGGAGAATGAAAGAAGCGAGCGAGAGAGGGAGAGAGAGAGAGAGAGAAGTATGATATAATGACACGGGGGAGGGCATCAAAGGGAATCATTTTAAACTTTACAGCGCGCAGGAAAAGTTTTAAAATGTGCAGATGTTGCTTGCTTGCACGCGCTCGCGGCGCGTAGTTTCCCCGGCGAAATGCATAAAATTTTTAGCGAAAAGAGGGGGGAAAAAAAAAGAAGAAGAAGAAGGTGAGTCCGCGAGCCCGCGGAGAAACGAATAAAACGCACAACGCAACTAATGAGACTTTGCAGAGAGTTGGCCGCCGAGCTCTATACCGATAATTATATCAACTGTCGCGCGCCTCATGACTGAATATCCAAAGCGATCGGCCATTATTTATTTACTGCTTAGGCCGCAGCTTTTTCTCCATCGTTTTTCCTATACGAAAAATTCAGAGTTTTCCCGCGTAGGCGGCGGAGTCGATGTTGCGTCAAAAAAAAAAAATATATATATTATCCGTAGCGGCGTAAATCGCACATCGCGCAAATCTCTTTTTAATGCGCGCCCACGAGTTTGCGCTTTACCCGCCCACGCGAGTTTTTCCATTGCGATTCGAACTTGGATTCTTGGAAGCGACACACAGCTCGAATTCAATTGAAAATTAAAAACACCGGGGATGTACATTTTTTCCCTACAACTTTATATATATATTTAATTTTTTTACTCATCTACTCCCCCATCCCCGAATCGATCTGACATTTAAACGCGCGCGACGGAGTTATTTTCAACGGAACGTTTTCAACGACCGCACGATTTTCATTAAATCTGAACGAAAAGGAAAACGTACAATCGCGCATTGTTTCGCCCACTCGCCTCGTGCACATATATACATATATGTATTTTTCTTTTTTTTTCCATTCCAAACAAAATTTTTTTTTTTTTGTTGCGCCAGTCAAGTTTCCGCAGAACGATGAAATATGCCGGTGCACATACAATAAAATAACTCGCACACGTTGTCCAGCTTATGAATATTTTTCGAACCGCAGCAAGCGCGCGTCATGTCAAAACGCTGTTTACTCTGAAGTCCGGCGAAGCTGATAAAAAAAAAAAAAATTGTATATACAGCAGGGGGTGGAGGGAAATGTACATTCGAAATCCTAGTAAACACGTGTGTATGTGTACACAGAGGCTCTCTCGCGCACACAATTTTCATTATGCTCGCGCCGCGCGAGTCGATGGAGCAGCGCGCAGTTTTCAATTTCCTTTCGACTCGCTTACGCCTGTGCTGGTCATTTACATTTGCCAGATAGAGAGAGAGAGAGAGAGAGAGTCAACTTCTCAAGCCGCGAGAGTGTATATGGAGCATTTTAGCGATTTTACCCTTTGTGTGCGCGCGGCGAGCTTTCTCTCTGCTCGCGGGCGGTGTTTTGCGGGCGTGCGGTTGCGTCGACGTTCCGCCGCGAAATCGCAAACAACCCGGCGGCGGACCGGCCCAAAGTTAACCGGTCTGATGTCTAACTTTTCGGGGTGGGCGACCGCTCGGGTGTGTGTATACACAAATTTTCGTGTGCCTAATGCGTGTGCGGATCGCGAAAAGTTGCGCGCGTCAATCTCGATTTTGGCTTCCCCGATATGCTGTTATCGCAAATTGGGAAGTTGGGGGGTTGGCACGATGTTGAGCTGCTCTTTATAAAATTAATTTTAGTCAAAGAAATTTCGGATTCCATGCGTACACTCGTTTATTTTTTTTTCAATTGTATCTATTTCTGAATTTGTTTTTGCGTGTTTGGGAGTGAAAGACGTAATGCACAAATTTTAAACTGCATTTGACAAAAATAGGAGATTTAAATAAAATTTTGAACGCACGTCAGAGACGTGAACTCTCATCGTGTTAAAATAAAATAATTATTTACCTCGAAAATGCAAATGAATATTTATATGATGAAGAAGATGAATTACGGCATATTGTTACGTCAAGCGATTCGTGGAATGTTTTTCAAATATATTTATCTGAGTTTAGTGAGAATTTTTTCCATTCTCGAGTACTTGCTCTAACCGCAGACGCCTAGTCATTTCGATAAATTCTTAATTGAAGTCTTATTTTGTTTTGATTTGGTATAATAATTATTGCTTTTGGAGATTATAAAATCAATTTCTTTCCGCTTCGATTTTGTTTTCAAACCGCGTGCAGGGCAATCTGTAAATCTGTACAAGGGGATACTTGAAAGATGATCGATCATTTTCTCTCTTTTATCGAAAATGAGCTAATGCTTTTTCAATGTCAAAAATACTTACGATTAATCAGTCGTTTATTGCTTTTCGATCAACTATGAGTATCAGGAAAAAAGAGAAATCGTTTTGTATGTTGTAAACAAAATCATTGAGCTTGTGCTTTTCTGTGAAAACTGTGTTTACACTTGAGTTTTAGTTGAGGTTATGATTTATTTGTGTTATAAAAAGTATATAAAAGTAGGCCATTTTCGAAATTCTTATCTATACATCTGATACTATTGATTAGACATCTGCAGCAGGTTGTCAGTTAATTACAAATTTAGTGTTTGATATATAGGGAACTGCTACAGAATACTTATCGCTGATAGGGTACAGTTCATTTCGAATTTGGTCATATACTGGTTTCAACCAGCATCCTTATCTCAGATATTTATACCAGGAATTTTTTTAACAAATGTGAAATAACAAAATTTCATTTCCACAAAAGTCGTGCTACAGGAAAGTGGTATGCAAAAATTTTGTACGTTCTTCAGTATTTTCCTTTTTTATTTTTATCATTCAGTGTATAGATTGAATGTGTTATCGAACCAAATTATCTGGAACATATTTACTTTCTGTAATTGATATATATATATACGTGAAAAGGAAAAAGTTTTGACTCGTCTTTTTTTCACTGATAGCATCAAAAACAATTCGGACTTACAAATGGAAAACGGAAAGGTTAATAATAAATTCCATATTTGAATTGAACATACCATAAATATTAAATAATAGTTGTTTTTAAATTATTTCTCAAAATGAAAGCTTTCATATCATAGTTATTCGAATTTTAATACTGGGTACATATCGAGTGCATACACTGTAAGTTATTATACGTACAATTAATTGAGTTTGCCAATATTAGCATAATTGATATTTGATATTTAAACCTCAAGCTTGAGCAACAGTTTCTCATAGACTTCCACCTGATCTATATCAGGTTTCCTTAATAATGCATACAAAATGCCACGGTTTAATA
>UELU01143145.1:21489-86563 GCA_900490025.1 Megastigmus dorsalis | reverse complement strand
CACACACACACATACGTGCACCTTATATCCCCATACATACGCAACGACGGGAAATATGCGATTATCGTATTGATCTAGGGAAAAGAGAAGTCTTTTTTTTATCCTGAGAGTCCGTGGATTTGCCGGCCACTCGCCGCGGCTAATTGCCACCGTATTTCGCGAACTGTATAACAGTCTCGTGTGCGAACTGCCCGAGCGCAAAAAGGCCGCATGGACCGAGCGACGAAATGATAAAGGCGCGCGGGGAGAGCGGGGAGGGGGGCGAGAGTAGGACAAAAAAAAAAGCGCAGGAGGGTAAAAAAGGAGCGAGCGAGCACCGAGCGAAATCTGAAAGTTTGTCGCAATTTCGCGCCGGACACAGAAAGGCGCGCACGCGCGTCTGATCGAAAAAGCCAGTAGTGTTTCCTTCTCTCTCTCTCTCTCTCTCTCTCTCTCTCTCTCTCTCTCTTTTGCGAATCGAAAATCGCAGAGCCGGTGATTGCGCGCGGAATTGCATCGCTCCGCGCTAACTGTATTTATAACGTTTCAATTTTTTCCCCTCTCTCTCTTGCTCGTACGCTCGCGCTAACGCGCGCGTTTCCCTTTTTACTTAATGGAGCTTCGAGCATTTTACTTTTCTCTCCCCCCCCCTCTCTCTCTCTCTCTCTCTCTTTCTCTTTCTCTGTCTTCGTCGGTGTCCGCTCCCCGAGCCGACTTTTCCTTTTTCCGCGCTTTTTTTAAATCGCCGCGTAATTTATCGATCCGCCGAGCGCCTCGTCGCTACGCGCGGAATACGAAAATTCGTTAAGTTTTGCATTTTACTTGAAATTGGTATTTTAACGTGTTTAATGGCGGGTGTCCTTTGTGGGAGTTGGTATAGGGAAAAGGGATGAGGGGAGGGTAGGGATCTACGTCAAAAAGTTTAATGAACTCCGCTAAAGTTATTAAACTTGTCGCCGACTACATCGTTTGCGTTTTAATCGACATTTACATTCGATTATGACAATGATTCGCGCCAAGTTATACCCAGTGGAATTTACCCTTCGTTTTGCTATAAATTTTAGTTTTATCCAATTCGCGCTCATAAGATCTTCGCTCTTTCGATGTGCTGGCCACTTAGTTTGGACGTATAATTACAAAAAGGGATGACTATGTTTTTATACATTTTTTCTTCGTCGCTATTGCTAATATTATTGTAGAATGTCGAAGATTATAATTTTGTTTTCTAATTCGCAGAAATTGCCGTTTCATTGTCAAATTACTTTTTAATCGTGGTCGTACACATTTACGAACTCATAATCGAAAACATTTAACTGCAATAACAATCGACTGAATAAAGTTTTGTTTAATGAAGAATTTAAATTTAGTATCGACTATAACAAACTTAATTGCTATTCTATGTTATATATTTTACACAATATAGATGGATTGACATATGATACAGAATTATTAATAGTAAAATCATAAACGAATGTTCAATTTTTTAATTTGCTTAAAATTTGATTGATGTCCTATCATTATTTGATATACGTTTAAAAATGAATTAAAAATGCAGTTTTATTCAATACGTTATTGACGGTGAAAATTAATACCGTCAGTTTGAATTTTATAAAATCAAATTTGTAATGAATATTATGCTACAAAAGTTTTATGTTATAATATTTCATATAATTCCAATGCAGCAGAAAAGTGCATGCTTCAAAAGATTAATTCGACATATATAAATATTATAATTTTTATACTTCGGCGATTTCTAATCTGTCGAGAGTATTTGGAAATACAAAATGTTAAAAAAATTTTATTTCCTCTATTGGATTTGTTACTTACGTTTCAATTGAAAATGTTACACAAAAAATTGCTCTACCTTCCAGTTTTTATGTAAAACTCACCATATATTTGAGTTTTTTCACTTTTAAAAATAAATTATTATAAAAAAAGTTTACAATAGATGTTTGATTCTTCATTTAATATCAAATTATACCGTTAGACTTAATCGTGATGTACATTTTGAGCATCGTAAAGTATACGTATGTCTTGGCTATAAATGCATTTAATCTTTAGGGTCGTTTTGATTTGCGTCACATCTATTTTAAACCGAGAATTCAAAAGTTCCACAGCGCATGACTCATTTTTCTTTCTTAGATTTTGATTTTAATCGTTTTTCCCGTGTAAACATGCGTTGTCCTCTCGTTACAAACATTTGCTACCGAACACCTTAATATCGCTTTCTTAGGATTAAAGTAAGATAAAGAAGTTTCATCGATAAGAAATTTCCACACTTTTTTTCGCGCAGAAATTTATCGACTTCAAATTCTTTTTCAACTTACGCAATATCGGTCGATCCTTACAAAGTATCGCGTAAATAAACCGATACCGCTAATGCATAATAAGCACTACTTTCGTATTCGAACCCGACGAAATTATTTTAATTGGTCTACTTTATCAATTTTTAAGGCATTACTTCTTTTTTCTATAGTAAAGTAACGAATAACTATATCGGTTTTCTATGTACTTTAATATTCAGTTATTAGTTTTAATATATATATATATATATTTTATTATTATTTTCATGTCCCTATAACTTTTTTCATTAAAGAATAGAGTCGAACTCCCGTCGGAATACAGGGATTGGTAAATCGGCTTTTTTTCTGGACCCAGGAGAAGTCATGAAAAGTTGATCTAAATTAAAATCTTGAAAAAAGTAAACTATAAATTGTCTGAGCGACTCTTGCGCGGCCCTGCCTGCTGTGCACCTATAATAAGATTCCAAATAGAGATTTTTACCAATTTAATATTTTCTTTTAAAAAAGTTCGCGTACACATATAAGCGTGTACTGCTGCACATTGATTCCCGTTGGCTTGCACTTTTTTTGTTGTCGAAGATGTAAAGATAACACGGACAAGTTAACGATTTTACTTTTCCCGGTTGCGGATCGCGGCGCGCTTGTAATACGAAGACTTCTTTGCCATGCGCATTTTATGAAAATAGAATTGTGCATTAAAAGTTGAGCAAAATATTGTTTACTATAGGTTACGCAACCGGGCGCGAGTGTTATAGTTTTGCCGGCGCTGCTGCCCCGCGGACGCGCAAAAATGGACCGACATGAAAATTCTTAATTAAAATTCGAAAAGATATTATATCGATAATGATGTTTTTATAGTTGCTTTTTAGAACCGACTTACAATTTTTAGAGCACTTTGGAAAAGCAGGAAGTTTTAAGAGCTTTTGTTGACGAGTTATAAAGTTGTAAAAGCGTAATAAACGTTATATTTTATCGCGTCGAAATGTTATGGCAATCCCGCGCCCTCCCCGAAACAATTAGAAATTTATGGCTGAATAAAAAATTCCATTATTTCTTATAATATAAGAATAATTTAAAAATTCTCGACAAGATTGCCCCCCCGTATATATCTGAGCACACTTTTTTAGCGGATTATTTTAAAAACTTTATCGAACGACGCATCAAAACTTTTATGCAACAAAAACCGGTAAAACGTCAATCGTATACCTAGCCGAGTTTTTCCAATCTAAACACAAAATTGCGTGCGCGTCGCGATCGAGCGCTACTACGACAAAAATTCGACACGTAAGTATTAATTCTGCTTTTCGAATATAATTGCAATTGAAGCGGTTAAAAGGATCGGTAATGAGCGGCTCCGCGCGGTTAAAACGACGCCGTGCGCACACACAACATTGGATTTTAAGCGAGAAACGGTGAAGCTTAATTATGTTCAGCTTATACTCGTATAGCCCGTAATAAGCTCATTTTGTGTCGATGGCCGTCTTATAATGGAACTAAAAACCTATGAAGTAATGGGGCAAAGTAATGGCTCCAAAAAACTCGCTTTCTCCTGCGCAGTCTGAACGGTTACATTCGCCGCAGCCGCCGCCGCCGCTGCTGTTGCATTTTTCTAATTATTCTTTATCATCGAGCCCTTTTTTGCCGTTTGCATCGCGGCGGGGCAAGAAGTTTCGTTTCTACGGTAATTATTTCAGAATGAAAATATACATCGCTAATTGAACGCGGCGGCATAGAGTGAAAGTTTAGTTTTAATAGGTGAGATATATATCCCGATTATAAAGCTGCGTATATTAATTGAAAATAATTATCTTACGAACGTAAGAACGCTCGGGTCACTTACCTACGGCAAAACGGAGACTTTTACGAGTTGGCAATGCTGCAGTTAGCGCGGAATATAATGCTCTTTTTTTCTTCGCGATTAGTTTTGAATGTAGATGATGCAAAAGGGGATTTGGGGTTAAAGCCTTACATTTTTGCGGTATATACCATAAGCTATGATTGGATATTGAGCGTCAAACTTACTGCATACACATTCTGCACGTTTGTCAAAATTACAATGTCTCAGTTTATTTTACTGTTAGTCAATGGGTTGTTCACTTGTTTACAAGCAAAACAGAGGATAATCCAATAATGATTCTTGGTTTTTAAGAGAAAGTCGCCTTCAAAAGGCAAACGTTGCGCTCCCCAGTAACTCATTATATTCGGCACAGAGTACTGAAATTTAGCATCGATTCTCGGAACAAGATATTCCCAATTCTCTCTCCCAGTCTTAAATACCAGAAAAGAATCGTTTAATTATAACGGTGCATTCAACTTCTAATTTGTATACATATATATACACACATAACATAATATAACTGGTACACATCAATCCTGGATGTTCAACAACTTTCATTCCTCGACTGAAAATTTATCGGCGCTCGATCCGATATAGTCCGTACACCAGAAAAAGCTCGCAAATTGAAAGTCTAAAACGACGCGATCTCACGCTCTGGATATAGGAAAATTAGCCTCGCGAAACTGTGTCGCGGCACGTCACACACACATAGACGCGAATACATTTACACGAATGTATATACATCGATTAAGAACTCACGTAAGATGCGCTAAAAGGCGACTCTCTTTCCGCGTGGGGGAGAGAGAGAGAGAGACCGAGAGAGTTTTCGCGACCGACCGGCCATTCTCTTATGTGTGTGTGTGTGTATGTGTGTGCGCGCGGCAGTAAAAGGTTTCCTTAAAAATCGATAAAAAGCACGGGAAGTCGATGCGCGCGATGTACGTTGCGTTTCGCCGACGTTCAACAACGTAGGCTTCTCTTCAATTCTCTCTCTCTCTCTCTCTCTCTCTCTCTCTCTCTCTCTCTGCTCCTACGCCACCACTTTTTTTCCGAGAAAATTGAGCGACAAGGGAAAAGTCGATCACTGTTGTTGCACATTTAACTTTCGAAACTAGACTCATTTGCCGAAGATTGTTTTCAAGTTTTGATGTAGCTTTACTTTTCTCTCTCTATAATTGTAAAGATAATTGTAAAAGAATAATGTATGCGAAAGCTTATTGGTTTTATTCGCTGGTGGAAAGAGAAATTGGGTGCTGGAAATCGACTTTTATCGTGGTTTAATAAATTTCTTCAGAAAGCTGAACTTTCAAAAATTTTTTTCCCTCCACCGTTTTAACATTTTTTCACGCAGTATATAAAGTGACTCTTTAATTCAGGTAATAAACAGTGTGTACTTGTACACCGTATATAATTACCTTGTTATTCATTTTTCAATCGGTAATGTTTGAACTCAAAATTTTAATCAAATTTATGAACCTTCACTTTAAAATCCTTAGCGCGCGCGAGTCACCGGTGTAACGGTCAAAAGTATGCTAGCACAGGGAAAATCCCGGGGCCGCGCGTCTTTGAGTCCATACACTTTCTCTATCCTTCAAAAGCATCGAGTCCTTAATTAATGAAGGTGCGGAAATTTTAATTACGTGTTTACAGCGACGTATCAAAACTGCGCCTTTGCAACCAGTTTTTCCCTCCACTATTATATACATGCAGACACACAAACACACACACACACAACCTACACGAAAACGGATTTTCTCAAAATAACCGACCGCCCAAGCTTTGATAAAGACAAACAGAGTAAAAAGAAGAAGAAAAAAAGAAGGAAAAAAAAACAGAATCGAAAGGCAAAGGAACAAAGAGAGGAAAGGAAAGTGAAATAAGGCAAGAGTGCGCAGTAGTGCATCAGCGCGACGCAACGGCGCGTTGAATAATTCGAAATTTTTACGAGGCTCTCCCGTGACGTTGTTTTCGAAAAAAATCATTAAAAAACAAACAGCCTCGGCTCGTAATCGGTCCACTCGACCGCGAGGAAAGGGAGACTGCGACCTGACTTTTTCGACGACCAGTATATTAAGACTCGAGATATATCTATAGAGGGAGAGAGAGAGAGAGAGAGAGAGACACTCGCCTGCTGCTTCCCCTTTCATTTGTTGGCTTGACGTCACACGAACCTGCTACACACACACACTCCTGCGCGCGCGAGGCAGCGTGCATACAGTTTTAAGCGAATAATGAAAATTGATTTTGCGATTGCCGAGTAGTGACGCGGCGCAAAGACCAAGCGAGGAGAGAGAGAGAGAGAGATTTGCGCGCGCGCTCGCTGCCTTTTTGCGTCGTGCTTTTTCCTTCGCTCTCTTCTTCTTTTTTTCGTTCTCTCTCTCTCTCTGTCTTTCTCCTCTCGCGCTGGAGAAGCACTGCACTGTACTGCACGCACTTGATGCAATACCATACGACGTCGAGTGCAATTTTGTACATGCTCTCTCTCTCTCTCTCTCTCTCGGTCTCTTCCGTGACCTCGTTTTATTTTATTAGGACGGGAGGGGGAGGGACACGTTTGACTCTCTTGCGATTTATTATTTACGAGGATTGTTCTTTCTTTTTCCGTGCGACTGGATTTTTTTCTTCTTTTCGTGCACCTGCAACATTAATTCCGCAGCGAGCGGCTGCATATATATATAAATTCGAGGAAAGTTTTTAATATACCTGCGTGCGTGTATGCGACTCGACCTCTTAGATGCCGAGGCAATTATATTTCCATATCAGTTGGACTGAAAAACAAGGTATATTATATATATATGCTGTTTTATCAGTGGTTCTTTTTTTTTTTATCGATTTCTGGTATATTCGCGAATGATGCGCGCGCGTGCGATCGCCGTATTTGACAAAGTGATTGTGCAATATGAATTATGTAAAATTGTATTATTTTTAAATAATACAGCACAAGAGATTATAAAGCGGTTGTTGAGGCGACGATATTTATTGTCAAATTATGATTTAGATTCTTTTATACTTGTACGGATTCTCGTAGGAATACTTTCAATCCAATCTTCTACAAGAGAAATGACGAATTTGTACACGAATTTGTATTTATAAGATGGATTGTAACTGGTATCAATATTTTGTAACTGCGAATCAATTAATGAATACTCTTGCATTAAAAGTAATGAACATGTTCATTAAATTTAATGAAGTCTACCTTAGTTTTAATGAGTCGCTCATTAAGTTACATGGATTTTTGTCAGAAAATTAATTTAAGAAAAATACAGTGATACGTCACTGACTTTATAAATGGATTTTCAGATCACGCTTATGAAATTTGTCTCTTACGGAATTTATCTTACCGAATCACTTTTGTTCTATACAATGAAAAAACATCTTTACTCACAGCTAAAGCGTTTCATCGGATTTTCGATCATTTTATTATTGACGGTTTCTCTAAACAACTAATTTCGATCAAACGAATGGGCACGTCAAAAGCTCAACTGATAAGTATTATTTATCAAAATATAGAGAGATAAGATACGCAGAATGGAAAATAAAATTACGATAAGAAAATACGTGCGAATTGGAATTACAAGTGTTTGGAAAATCGCTATTTTCAATCATAATCTCAAAATGCTCTTCTTGAGCTACATTTTAGTGGATCAATTTTTCGGGCCGCTTTTAAATTCTAAATGTACCTATAAAGTACGCAACTTAAGCTATCGATTTATCCGACTCCATCTTAATAATAGACACAACTTTACGCGAGCGAACATTTTAGTTTTCCTCGCCGTCGTCGCGCATTTCCAGTATATTTACCAATACACCTGAGCCCTCTCCTGTAGAATAAAGAAACTACACTTATTTTTTCCTAAAAATACTCGACGTCGCATTGTTTCCAATCCGCCTCGACACTCGCCGTAAAAATACGAAATGCATTGGCGACGCTATTTTAGCGCTCGAGTTTTTAAGCTCGAGTATACACATAGCGATTCGCAAAATCCAAACAGGTTGGTTAATGTAGTTTTATCGGCTCGATAAGGTGTATACAGGCTAAAAGCGTATGGCGACGCTTGTCATGGAGGGGGAAAAAGAGAAAAATTGCACGTTAGACCGAGCGAAAAACATAGGAGTTTGTATATTCCCATGTCGGCGCAGTTGTTTTCTTTTCTTTCCCTCCCCGATAACTTATTTGCCAAAAAGGTTTTTTTCCTTTCGAGCGCTCGCGCGCGTCTGCAATATGCGCATCGATTTTGAAAAAGTGGTATATTGAAATTTCATGATGTAAGTAAACGCGCAAAAAGTGCAGCGTCTGTTCATAACCATCGCATTGTATTTTCTCTACGCCTTTTTTGCTTTCCGAAGGTATGTGTTTGTCGTGTAACAAAAGGACCTTGTTTGTCAATATTTTTTGCACATTGGCATCGGTTACAATTCACGCCGACTCTCACTTAATCATAACAATTGTGATACTAGCAATTTATATTAGCTATCTTTCTTTTATGCACAAGTCATTTCAAATGACATGAAAGTGATTAAAAAATTACTTCTATATATCTTTGGCATTCTATTCTATGCTGGTAGAACTATTTTTTTTGTAAATATGATCATTACAGTTGATAAACGGCTTCATAAATTCGGACAAGATGATTTTCTAATGGACCATTGATCGTACTTTGCGAAAGACATTTTTGACACTACGATTTTCCGAATCTATGAACATTATTGCTATTAGTTTCTTAATGATCGTGTAATTGACATGTGCTGCACGCGTCGATGACATTATAGGCCAGCTATAACATAAGCGGATTACAAACGTAGCGCTCAAAGCTAACTATCACGCGGTACGTTCCGCGTTACAGTCAAAATTACAGGAGTCTCATTACCAAGTGAAAATATAATCAGATTAATTGAATGTAATTTTTCACGATGCACAAACAGCCGAGTGGCGCAAGCGCGCGCTCGCAAAAAGTAACGCGCGCACGCGGTCACACAAGAACAACGCGCTCAGCGCAAGTTTCTCACAAATCCACACACGCGCAGCAGCGGCGCGGTAGAAAAAGAGGAGGTCGGGACAAAAGCTACGCGCGCGCGTCTTCGCACGAGAGATGTATACCGCAGTAAAAAGAGTGCGCGACTACGCGATCTCGGG
Source organism: Megastigmus dorsalis (assembly GCA_900490025.1). Classification (NCBI taxonomy): domain Eukaryota; kingdom Metazoa; phylum Arthropoda; class Insecta; order Hymenoptera; family Megastigmidae; genus Megastigmus; species Megastigmus dorsalis. Next base: position 77,310 of record UELU01143145.1, on the reverse strand, counting down.
CTTACATGCACACACACGTGTGTTATACACTATACACGCACAGCCGTGCGAATTTATTAATGCAGGCGCGATGCATGCGAGAAGGAGAGAGAGAGAGAGGGAGAGGGAATGTAATCTCGGAGCGCGCGCGTGCGTGTGTGTGTGTGCGCGCGTGACGTGTGCGAGCACGTCGAGAGAGGTGTCTGACCGAGCCGAGCCGAGTTCGGTGCGCCCCGTGTGTTTAGTATATAAATTATATCCATCTCTCTTGCCTCGCGCGCGCGATCTCCTTTTCTGTGCCCTGAAGGGAGAGAGAAAAAGAGCGAAATTATGGACTAAGGGGAGCGGAGATGATGATGCGATCGGTCGAGTGTGGCCGAAATAATGCGCTGGATCATATTGGATTGAATTATGAAACTTTTTTTTTTTTTTAACTTGTTGCACTGTTGGAAGAAAAGTGAAATATGAGATACTTTCAGGTTGTTATATTTAATTTTCAAAAATGTGATTAAATTTTCACTATTTGTAAAACTATTCGTTTATGTACATCAAAATTGTCGTCATTTGTTATCTGAATTTTCATTCGCAGTATCTATATTTTACTTTTGTTTTAATTTTTGCAAATCTATAATTACCATTCCTGTATAATGAAGAATTTTTATCTGAATCAAACACATCTTTCAAAAAGCAACATCTAAAACGTATACTTCTTATCAACAGTAAGACAAATGTCGAAAATCCGTCAAGAAAAGTAACCACTCATGCTGTACTTAACTCCCTGTCGCGCATCAAATTGTCCAAGAAGAATTCCTTCTGGATTCCTTCTAGATTTGCTTGAGACACACTCGGGTCGGAACGGAAATTCACTCGAAGGAATTCGTCCTATCAAGCAAACAGAGAGAGAGAGAAAGAGAAAAATGATTGGTAGAGAAAATGACGCGAGACGAAATATTATCCAACAAGCGACTCGCGAACGAGAGAACAAGAGAAGACGCGGAGCGAGAATAAAATGGAGTAATAATAGGAAGAAAAGTGTGTGTGTGGGTAAAGGATGAGAAAATGAGAATGAGAGATAGAGAGAGAGAGAGGGAGAAGAAGAGGAAGAAGAGTTCAAAGCTCCGTTACCGTATTCTAAATTGGTTTGAGGAATCCCTTTCACGGAATAGCGCCCGATGCAAACGCGTGTTATGCGTCGAGAAGTGCGTTTCCTGACTCGAGCGCTGCGCTAACAGACTTGTTCTCTCTCTCTCTCACTCTTTTTCTCTCCTCTCCTCTTCTTTCTCCCTTTTTTCCGTATCGCTGAATACGCGGCTCAACTGGCTCTCATATATAGCGACGAGGGTATTTACGGCTAGATATATTCTCGGATGCCGCGTGCGATAGTCCCTCTATTTCTCTCGAATGCAAAAGAATTGCATAATCTCCGCGAAAAGAAAAAGAAGGGAGAACAGCAGCGGCAGCAGCAGACCTCGGATTCCTTCTTATAAACGCACTACACCACCAGATAAGGCCGGGAATGCTAATTAAACGCGGCTTGTAACGTAGATCGTTCTTCTTTTTGACTGATGCGAAGTAGTGAGAGTTTTGTTTTCGGAGGATCGCCTCTTTCAGCAGCATCAGCCGCCGCCGCGCGCCGCATAACGAGATCGCCGAGTGCGCGCGGATCGCCGGATGCGTTTTGGAATTCTATTAGCCGCGTCGTTGCCGCAGCCGCGCGCTTATTGATTTTCCCTTGAAATTTCATCGCGAGGAGAAACTCGATGACCCCGTGCCGCGCGTCGGTAACGAAACAATCGACACCCTAACGAGCAACTATTTACTCTCAATTTGTCACCGCACAAATGTTTTCGATAATTCAACGTAATTTCGCACTTCTTTAACTCTGCTATTGCTCGAGTACGGTAAACATGTTGAATCGCGACCTGTGATAACTGCGTTTGGTTGCACCCGTCAAAATAGACCGCACGATTATATCATATACGCACGGAAAAGGGCGCTAAACGCATCTAACCGACTCGCACTTTATTTTCGCAATTCGCATCCTCAACACGAATGGACTCATAATTAACGAATTTTTCCCGTCGAGAAAATCCTCACGCGTATAATGCAAAATTGTCAACAACACTCGGCATATAAAGGCCTGTTTACAGCAAATTAAAAGATCCGAATAATCTCTACGACGCGTCCAAAAATTGAAAAGATACGCGTGCAAAAAAATTTGCAATTTAATTTCTCACCTCTAGGCTCGCACGCGCAAATAAAAAGTGCACCTTCTCGTGAATTAATGCTGAAAATTCGGTTCTAATTACCGCGCGCACACACGCACACCTACACACGTGCGCAGAATAAATAATGGCGGCGCGCGGACCTTCGCGAAAATTATATACATGAAAAATAATTACGTGCGTGAAGAATCGTCGTACGTGCGAGATGTGCTCCTCCGTCTCTTTTCTCTCTCTCTCCCTCTTTCTCTCTCTCTTTTCTCTCTCTCTCTCTCTCTCTCTCTCTCTCTCTCTCTCGTGTAGCGCTTCATTCAGTCGTCGTATAGTATCAAAGTCAAATGTGGGAATTGCTCGTATTATGTTTGGAGTTAAGCTCCTCGGCCACTCGACTTCTCCAATTAAAAATATCTACTTCTTTAGAGGAGAGCTGTTGCTGCTGGTGCCAGAGGCATAATCGACGAGACGAGCCGAGGAGGCGCGAAGACAGAATCGTGCCATTTTCGCCGCTTTTCAAAAGCCTTTATTTCCGGAGCTGCTTTTCAGGAGCGACGAACATACGAGAGTTTCGGGGATTAATTTGTACAACGTAATAATGAGGATTTGACTATGATGATTATTATTATTAGTCATTATTGCAGATGTGGAAATTTTAGGCGAACTATTGAAATCCCGCTTGTTTTCTTGCAAATTGATTTTATAAGCAATAAAGGATTATTTTGTAAAAACAGAATGTCTTACTAACGAAAAATGTTTATAATAACTGGAAGAATAACATTATAATTCAAGAAGTATAAGTAATCGTATTGTACAGGAATTGTACCTCAAATAAAAAGAATCATTTAGGTTGAAGAAGGATTTTCAATTTCACATCTCATTCCAGATTTCTTGTTCTTTTTTCACATCAGATACTCCTTTTATATTCGCTAGAACAATTTCCCAGCTCTATTTTCAGAAATTATTCAATTACCATGCCGTACTAAGGCCTTAATAAGAAAAAAGAAGTCGTTTTTCTGACGATTACGCGACGTAGTTCTCGGCAAACCACGATCACACGGAAATTTCAGAATAAAAAAAGGTCAAACTCAGTTCGCACATCGGCAAAGCGTAACAGTGCGACACGTGGCAGCTCGGCGATAAAAGCGTGTACAGTGTCGTTATTCGTCACGCCTCTCACCGGCAGCACCACCTCTAATACGAATCAACACTCGCGCGCACCGGAAACAAGAAAGTTACAGTCGGGCACAAAAAAAAAGAAACAGAAATCGAATCTAGATCGGCATATTTTCATATCTCGGATTTCCTAGAAAACAAGCCTGGTGGAAGCAATTATCTTATGTCAGATGCTATACAGGTGGGGAGACTTTATCGTTATCTGTGCAAAATATCTCTTCTTGCCAAAGTCGTATAGCCCATTATTTACCCGACGGCGCCGATATATGTATTTCAGGCTCTTGTTGTTGTCGCATATGTAGAAAAAGCGCGCGCTTCTTCTGTGTGAAAAAAAAATTTGAAAAAGCAACGAGAAGGATGAAATCGTTTTTGAACTGTTTTGGTTTTTTCTCAATTTTTCCGATTTGGACCGAAATCGGGCTGATGGAAATTTAACATTGTTCCTTGCCCAGTCAGTCAGTCCATTGTTGCGGCTTTTGTTGTGCGAATTATAATTAAGCTCAAATAAATATCGGGGATTTTAATATTTGCGGCAGTGGGAAGGTGATTATAAAAGGGGCTTATTATCAATTAAAATATTATACAATATAAGAATCGGCGCAAAGCTACGGCCGTTCGAATAAAATGAAATTTTCTTGCGTGCAGATTCTCTATATGTATTGAAAGGCAATATTTAGGTTGGACGGGGGTCAACTGAATTTCATTATATCCCCTTATGCAACGGAAAAGAGTCTCGTGTGTATTGTTTTATATGTGAATCGTATATTTTACTCTCTGCAGCGTGTCGTGTTTTTTTTTTCGGGTAAACGCGAAATTTCACATTCGTTTTCAGATTTATTCAATTAAAAAGTTTACATGATTTATCGAAAAAGAAATTATAAATAATGTTTTTCTTTTATTTTTACGCACACTCATGAATAAGAGGAACGCGTATGCCGATTCTCTCTCCTTTTTTTTTATTAAATATGCGGTATAAACTGATTTATCCTGTATTTATTCGGAAGTCATTAAAAAGCATTTAAAATAAAGTCCATTTTTATTGTGAATTGTATTTTATCCGAATATTGCTCAATTTTTAATGAAATGCATATATACGTTCTGCAACAAAAAAGAACACGGAGAAAAGATTATTGTTTCGTTTCCAATCAATGTTTCTTAAATCCTTTTAAAATTGATGAATTCATAAAATATTCTTTCGCCCGGGAGTAATTTGCTGCTGTGTGTTTCTTTTTTCATTTAATAATAATTCGCGCAATGATGATGATAATAATGGCAATGAAAGGATTAAAAAATCCGCGCAGCGGGCAAGAAATATCATACGAGTTCAGGCTTCATTCAGCTTTCAACAAGTGTCAGGTGCGCTATCATCATTATTGCCCGAGAAGAAATTTTTCAATTGACATTTCGCGAACTACATACATAAATCAAGCGTTCGCGTATACGTGGAGCAGCTCAACTCCAATTTTAGATATATCGATTTTGAAAATGAAACCTTCCTCAGAACTCAGTTATTTCTGTGGAAAACGACGCAATAGCCGAGTCGCGCACAGTGTGTGTGTGTGTATTCATTGACAATAAAAAATCAATAATAGCGACCGACGTTTATAAGTGTCTAACCCTCTTTCATCCGATATAGGAAACTGTATTTTCGTTGAACAATCAAAGACATTTATCGAATTTCAGCTCAAGCGCGGAGAGAGAGAGAGAGAGAGAGAGAGAGAGACTCTTTTGTTTTAATAATAAAAGATAAGCTTACGTCAATTTGTAAAGTAAGGTAAACGACAAGAGAGAAAGAGCAAGAGTATTTTTACTTCCGCCGAGAATATACTTACAGAAATGCGAGGCAGCGAACAATCGATTCGTATGTTTATCTACGTTTTTTACATCCTCAACGCGTTTATATCCAAGGCTTCTTCTTCTTCTTTTATCTCGACCTCGTTCAATTTCACTAAAATAATATTAAGTACTGTAGTTTATGTAACTTTTGGGACTTCTTTCTCCTTGAATTCTCGATGTGGCTTAATCGAATTAGTTATTATGACGAAATTCTCTTGCGGCAAAAAGAAATAAGCGATAGAACGGAAATTTTCTTCGGCACTTTTTGATGAAGAGCAATCGGAAATAGGTTAATTTGAAAATGTCACAGTTAGCGTTTTCAATTGTAAATGCAAAGGTTTCATTGAAAAAACATACACTTGATGAAAAATAAAAAGCCCGTCTTTTTGTCATTCGTTTTTGAAAGCACCACTGAGGCGAATTTCTTGCAACTGCGCAAACAATTTTTTATACAAAATTCATCGTACGATATTTTTGGTTATTTTTATTTTAAGGGATTTGGGTCAAGCATGTATAAACGAGATTATACGGCGCGGAATGATAAAATGATCTTTTAATATTATCAGGGTCAACTTTTTTTTAAGTGGGCTTATCAGTATTTTTGATCTATACGATTTTCCTCCTATATTAGTTATCTTTATAATCGTGGAGGAAGGAAGTCGTAAAATAAGTAAGTAACACTTTTTTGACTAAAAGTCGACTGAATCATATAAATTGCTTTCGAATCTTTATTTCGTTTTAACGCGTATGACTCTTACAAAATTAATTTTAATGCGTATACCAAGGCAGTAAAAGTATACACATTTTTGTACAATAATTTGCTGCGTATAAGATACACTTTTTACATTACTGACTTGTAGGTGAAATAATATTACGTTGCAATCTACTTTTCAATCATTACTATTACAAAATTTATATAAATACTTGCGAAAATTGGTCATAGTAAAATTCGTTAAAGTAAAAATATCATCGTTTTTACTATTCAAGTATATTCTACATAAAGGAAGTCGAAAAAAAAATTGATATCCAATTAAAATCAGTCACGCGCAATTAAGAAAAATCAGTTGTTCTCCAGAGCTCCTTCTCCATTAAAAACTTTGCACACCATTGCAACATCCCAAGTCTCTTTTATTTTTTATCGCTCGGCAATTATACGCGGCTGCCGTCTCGGAAATGCAGGAATTCCTAAAACAGCATTAAAATCCATTTTGCACTCCGTTGTTCCGAGAGAGTAGAGCGTGTACACGACATCGCTATTTAAACTGTCGCCGCGGAAAAATTGGCCGAAGCGAATGACAGGCATGTAAATCGTTAAAAAGTTCCGTTCGATTGAAGGCTTACGCAAACAATGGTCCCAGGCTATAGAAATTTTACAAGAGAAAATGTGTATACAGGCGGCCGATAAAAAAAAAGTGATACACACACACACACACACACACTTGCGTCTTTTGCGCAAAAGCGGCCGGGATTTTTCACGCCTTTCGTCACTTCTGAGAGCACGTCTTATTTTTTTTTCGACCTCCGGAAGCCTAAAATCCACGTCGCTTGCCTTTCTTACACACCTCCTCTCGCGTGCACTAAGACAGAGACACTTTTTAGCGTTTTTCGAGCATGAAATATATGAAATTTCATCGTCTATATCGAGTGCGTACGTGACGATTATTCGGATAAAGGAAAGTTTCGATAGCCTTTCGATGCAAACTCTGGGATTATTTTTCTGCTGGAAAAAAAAGAGGGAGAGCTGACAGGGGGTTTCGAGTTTCTTCAATTTAACTGATCTTTCAGGGGCTTCTCAGCCGTGAATTGTACACACCGATTGTTCTTCATCTCTCTTTGCACTGCACTTTTTTTTGTTTAATCGCTTGTTTTGTAAAAATAAAATGCGCGGGATTTTATTGTACAGCGTTAAAGTGGCAATTATGATTAAAAAATATTCGCGATTTTATGGCGGGACGCAGCGACGTTAAACTGCCCCCCTTTTTTATACAAGTTTTTAATGCTGAATGTAAATATATACATAATATGCAAAGATAAACCATTTATATTATTCGATTGATGTGCCAATCTTGGGCGAAGGGTCGTTGCGATTAAAACGAAATGAAATGGGACGGTTTATTTTTTTTAAATCAGGAGAAATATTACACCCTTTGCCTAGCTTTTAGCTGTAAAACTCGCGCGGCTGCAATAAATCCAACATCATTCGCGCAGATTTTGTTTTATCGCCAAGCATGCACAAACGTTATTATAATCTCAGATTATTGTGCATCATCGGTTCCCTCGTCGTTATAGTTTCGATTATTCGACAAAATTTAAACAAAATATTACAAGCTAATAACATTTTTTTTCCGCCCGTTATTTATGAATATTTATGAACATTTATTGCAAGATAATCTTTATATCGAGGGCTCGGATAACCCAATAACAATTCGATGGACGCGCGCGCTTTTTTTTATACACTCGTTTTAACGAAGAGCCGCGGCCGACGCTTGTTTTTCGTTTTAATTTCGTGAATACCGATTTTAATAATGTTATACGCGCAGTGTAATTTTAGATAAAAGAAAGTTTCGTTGCGATGCAGACGCGCGCGCGCGCGAGACTATTTTCTGGAGAGAGAGAGAGAGAGAATTTTTTCGGCTAACCAGATCCGTTAGATCGGATCGAAATGCCGATGTTTCGATCCTTCCTTTTTTTACGTCCCGCGGCGGCGGCAGCAGCACATCGACTCGAGCGTATCGAAAATTAAATAAATTTTCTTGTTTTCCAATAACTTTCCTGGCGCTCGCGCGTGCAACACGAAGAAACTCAATAAAACCTAAAGTAGAAATTGGCAATAAGCTTTTTGCTTTCGGGCTTTAATTCGATAACGGGAAAATATACTTATTATAGGGAAAAGCGGGGATTTCTTTTATCTGGAATTCGGATGGGTGAATTTCGTTGGGGTGAGCGGCGGCGGCGGCGGCGGCGGCGGCGGCGGCAACGACGAGTCCGACGGATGTTAAATTAATTTTTAAATGCATTTTTTAATCTAATATTGAAAATTCATAAGATGTAATTGGGATGATTAGTGATAATGCGCAGCCGAATGAATATTGAGCCATTATCGAGATACTTTAATGGCATTAAATACAAAAAAGTCGATTTCTTATTCGGTTTGACGTTTCGAATCGGCGCTTTAATACGAAAAACCATTGAGCTTTTTATGACTTGAAATTTACGATCCTTTTCCAATGTAATCGTTTTTAAAAGCACATTAATCTCCTCCTCTACCCTCCCCCCCCCTGGTCACGTCTTTTCTTTTTAAATGTACTTTAGCCCTTTGCAAATGCTGGAATACGGAATTTTTGATTTGCATTAGAGGTACAGTAATGTTTGAGTGCGGAGTATTGAAAGGGATGATTAACAGTATTAACTGCGCTTTTTCTCCATTTTAAGATTATATTGTTTATGGACTGATATAATCTTAGAAAAAATGGATGTTACTTCAGTCTTTAGTACGTATAAATTATTAACTATCGGGAGTTTGAATTTGGCATGTGACCTCTGTTGTTGGTGTTATTAACTCTTCACGACCATTTTAACGTAAGATTATGCTGTAACTATACAAATGCATGAAATTTTTAGAAAGCCGATTCCCAAGGTGGACACTATCTACAGTTTACATTTTATTTTGCAAATTGTTTAACCACAAACCTTAGCGATATCATGAACAAATTATAGTAAAATAGCTTTACCTATATTATACCAAAGCAGATTGCAAAAATAAATTAAATAATTTTTATCTTCGGAGCTGAAACCGATGCGCACGAAGCAAAGTACATCGAGTTCCTGCTTTCTCAATCTCGAAATTTGTATATATACAGCCAAACCGAAAATCTTAATTGGAAAACCAACATTCCGCGTGCAAAAAGAGCATCGCAAGCCGATTCCCACAGCGCACATTGTCCTCCCCGTCCGACGTTATTACTTTTTTGCTTATCGCCATGCCGGAATACACAGGAGCGACGGCAACTCGCGCAACAGCAGTCGAGCAAAGGAAATAGGCTCGAAAGAAGCCGAGACTCGAAACGCAAAAAAAAAAAGCTAATATATTCTCTCCTCTGCCTCTTTCCACACGAAACGCGCGCGGGCAGAACTAGAACATTTATTAAAAAATTCTAGCCGGTAACGGTTCGCTCGGCATCGGACTAGAAACATGTCAGCGCAAAACAAACCGCAACAAGCGACAAGCCGCGAATTTTTCACGTACTCGCAAAAACAGACACTCACACACACACGCGTACTGTGGCAGTATAAGCACTTGTCTCGCGTGCGGTTCTCACACGATTCGACGTGAAATCAATCCTTGAAGAGGAGAGAGAGAGAGAGAGAATACGCGAATGAAGAGGCTAATGATATAATTTACCGCCGGCAATTACTGCAGCCTTATGTGTGTATGTGTGTGTGCTTGTATAAAAGGCCCGACTGTTCCATTAATCCGAGCGAGGATTTTTCTCATCGCCACCGACGCGCTTGCAAAAAACGCAAATTCTAACGAACGTTTGCTACCCACTATATATATGTTGCGCTCTCGCGGGGCTTCCGGCCCTATCTCGCGACTTCACGCAGCCCTTTTTCCTAAGAAACAAACGCCTGTGTGTACGCGTGCACATGCATGTATATACCCGAGTGCATCGCGTCGACTTGGGAAGAACAATGACGAAAGCCGGAAGTGCTGGTGATTCTTGTCTCTCTCTTTCTCTGTGTTCCTTTCCCCTCCTTGTTTTACGTCTAGTACGTCGTAGTCGAGTCACTCGGGTGCCGTGTTGCACTGGGATGTCTGGCTTGTTTATCTTTTACTATGCGTATTAATAAAAGGGCGCTGACTGGCGGCGGATTCGTTTCGTGTCCGTTCTCTTCAGTGCGTTGACTCCTTACCCGTTTTATTATGGATAGGCTTTCCCTTGCAAGGCATCAGTCTTCCTGTTTTTTATTTCTAGTAATTTACTTTAATTGACTGATGATAATTATTAAAAAACTTTTTTATGCAGAGGTACTTGATAAATATTACCTTTTTTTAATAAAAAAAAAAGTATATTTATTATCTAGTTTCTAACAAAATCAATATTTCTCGTCACATATATATCTTTTCTCATATTTTTAAACTATGACATACACTGTTCTAACTGTGTATAATGTCATCAAAATTTCATAAGGCACTCTTGTTATTCCGTATCTATAGTATTGCGAAGAGTTCTATTGCGCACATACGCGAATATGCCGCAAATCTTTTTCTAAATACGAAAACTTTTCTTTTTTTCTATAGAAAAGCAATCCTTCTAAATACTTGATGCGACCTTTTCGGAATTGGAATTATTTCCAGCTTATTTTTAATATTTCACATACTGAATTAATATTCTGTTTGCATGCATTTCAAAGCTGTCGAAAATTTGAATTCTAATTATATATGTGTATATATATATAATATTGTTTTAATTCAGCGCCGACTAGAGTAAAAATAGCAGATCTTCTTCTCAGACAAAAATCTATGAGACTTTAAATAAATCAATTACACACGTCTGATGATGACGTATATCTTGAATATTTCAACAAGCGTTGGAAAAAGGAGATTTTTTCTTTCAATAAATCAGCGAGTTTCATCGAACAGATCTTCATATTCCGTTGATTCGAATCAATAGCTCCCTCCATACAATTAAAAAGTAAGCGTATGAAAGAATTAAAAAGCATCCATTAGAATTAATTCCATATTATCATCGCTTACGCTATTTTCAGAACTCCACAATTAGCGGACAAATTAGAGATGAGCTTTTTCCCATCAAACACTAAAAAATTGTACATATGCTTAAAATTGTAATGCACCATTAACCCGAATTTATTTATACAGTATTTAACCTTTAGACTGTCGGAAAGTCTATATGTAGACGCACCCTCTGACATGAACTTTGTATATAGTTGATACATGATACGAGACAGTAATTTGGCCACTTTGAAAGGGCGGTTTGAAGATTCAAATCCCGACAGTCTAAAGGTTAAAATGCATGAAGACACGTCTGGTGAATAATATCAAAAGTGTGTACAGCAATAACCGAACGAATATATAAATACACTAATCGTTCCAATAAACAATAATGAAGCGAAACTTATCGGGCATCCGAAGCTCGAAATAACGAGACGTCGCATTTTCCAAAATTAGCATACTCTGTTATAAACTCGCGGGCAGCGAAATTCCAGCGGCGGCGGCGGCTGCTCTTTTATCTCTCCTGCAACACATACATGATTTACACGAGCATTTAAAACACTATGTGTAAATGCGTATCGATGAGGCAAAAGGCCACAGTGTGTTTATGCGATACAACTGCAGTTCTCTATCCTGGTTAAATAAGCTCGAGAGGCTCGTATTTATTAAGTCTGCGAGTTAGTCGCAACCCCCCCCCCTAAAGGCCGTGCGCCCGCTAAATACATTCATTCCATAACGTTCGTAGATTCGCGGAACTCTGACCCTCTCGGCGCGTAGTAATTGTGTTAAAGGAAACTTTGCCTGAAATGAATAAATGAATGAGAGAAAGAGAGAGAGAGAGATAGAGAGAGACTCGCAAGTCTCTTCCTTACCCCGTGGATACAAATGACAGTACATTTGCCTATAATATGATCCATTACAAGACGTCTTTAGCCGTTCTATAGACTCTGTTTCTCTCTCGCTTACCTCGTTTCCGCGCACGCGCCCAACTCTCTCTCTCTCTCTCTCTCTCTCTCTGTCGACTGTCTGTCTGCCTCTCTGTCTGTGTATTCGTTGATGCCATGAAATATGCACTTATATACACGTAGGAGGTAAACTTTTTCGCTCAATATATATTTACGCGCGTGCATTATGAATGTTGTGCATTAACGATGTATTAGGAGGAAGCGAGTCGCAGACGAGTAGAGAAAAAAAAAAGTTTCTACACTTGTATAGAGACGCGAAATTGTTGTATACTAGGAGTTGGGAAAAGAGAGAAGTTTCGGAACTTTGTCGATATGCGCATACGGGATTTTTTTTTTTTTTACCATATTTACCCAAATTAGGGAAAATCTTTTGTCTTGCGGTTGTATAGAATCTGCTGTTTTTGTTTTGGAGAGTGTTTAATTTGGCGGAGGCTTAGGCTGGAGATGATTTACTTTGTGCACCGTTGGTAATTGGGAAAAAAAGAAGACCCGAGAGTTCGGGATGAATATGCGTTCGTTAGTGCAACAATGGGGAAACGGGATTTCTGAATTAGCCTTATAAAAAGTGATGACGGGAAGCGGTGCGAGTCTAAAATGGCTGTACGGAACAGTTGATTGGGCGTAAGGAAAGTTCGTAATGTTTGAACTCTAAATTCTATCTCTCTGATGTCTAAATAGACATTTATTTGCACACTTCCTAATATTTCGTGCGTATTTTTGTTTACACGAGTGGAGCTTTGCGTTGTTAAAAAAAAAGACAGCCCGATTTTTCTGTAAAATGTTTTTTTTTACGTCGGTATAAGCAATGTATTTTATGAAACATTCGGAAACTGCAACACAGCTTTTGAAACTACAGATAAAAAAAATTGATGCTCGATCGGGAAAATTAGTGTACATGATTTTTATTCACTCTTGCCTTGATCTATTTTTTCAATCCGCCGGACATAGAACAGAAAAAAAAGGTTTAACGCGAAAATGATGTTGCGTAAAATGTTTTATTTCCAGCTTGCAAAAAGTTCGTCCTGCAAGCTATATAAAATTGAATACTTTTTTTTTATTGGTGAATTTCGAAAATTTCCCTCGCATGTTCTTGCATGCTGTTAAAAGTTTAAGCTCACATTTTTTTTTCGTCCAAATCGATTTCTTTACCTCCCAAAGCGATCCGCGTATTTCTCGAATTCCTATTATAGAGCAAAAGAAGCACGGCGACTGTCCGCAATACTCCCAAATCGAAAGCTCAGAGGTAAACGCACAATCGTAAGCAAAGAAAGAATAAAACTCTTGGGTTTGCGTAGACTCGCGAGCTACGAGTAATGTAATATATATATATATATCGTGGGAGGCATCGTTGTGTATGTGTGTGTGTGTGCAGTGCTCGCGAGAGGAGAGGCTTTTATCTTGGAAAAAAGCAACAGCAGCTACGTTCCCGTGACTCTTTCCCTCTTCCTCCGTGTATCTTTCACTCTCTCTTCTCTTTTCTCTCCTCGTAGCCGCTTGTTTTAAGCCCCTCTTAAACTTCCCCTCCAAGCCCTGCTGCTGTTACTGCTGCTGCTGTCCTCGCTTGTTGTTGTTGCACTCGCGCTGCTGCTGCTGCTGCTGTTTGGCTGAATAATCTTCGTTTAAATTGTTTTTAGTGTTGGAGCTTAGTCGCTCTCTCGTATACTCCAGAATCATGTCATTGCTTAAAGCATGATTCCGGCATTCTTATTGTTTTTACTTTCTGAAAGATTGCAATATGGATGATATTTTTGTTTTACTGGTTCAAATTTGTTTTCATTTGTTTCGATACTATTTATTCGTAAAATCTCGACTTGTGCTATTTTCTTAATTGTTGCGTATGCCATTTTTTTGTCTTATTGCAAAATAATTCACTTTACATCATATCGAAATAAAATTAATGCCGAAACTAAATCTTTTAGTTTCTTAGTCCTGATAATAAAACTCAATTTAGTAAAAGTAAAATAATAAGAACTTACTCATCTTAAATTATTGGCTTATGGAGTGTTCTTGAAACATGAGGTTAAGGAATGTGGTTAAGACTACTTATTTAAAGACGGATGAAAAGATCATCGTGTCAGATTAAAGATTATAATTTATAACATTATTAATTATTGCCCTCTATACAATTCTTGTTTAATATAAAAATGCTAGAACGTTTATAAATATACTAGCAGTTTTTATTTATTTTATACATTAGTTAATCTAGAACAGACCTTAATTTTCTATTCCTTGAGGAATAGAAGTGTGTTTCTTCCTATATTTATCGTGGAATGAAACTTTAGTAGAAATGTTATAACTTTTCCTGATATATACTATTTTCTCGGTATACTTCACCGTAATATTTGCAAAATAATCTTCTCCGAATACTATTACTTACTGTACGGCGCAAAATTATTTTTTTTAGACGATTAATGCGAAATTTCAATCAAATTCAATTAGATTCTGAAGAATATTGTTTGCCTAATTTAATCGACATCTAAGTATTTCGGAGCCCTGCTAGAAAATTTAACGATATTTCAGCCAGATAGAAGCTAGATTTGCATGATATGCTTACGGCTGTATTTCTGGCCGGAAGCCCCGTGACCTGACGACGGTTTTAGATTAGAATCTGGGTGGATTCTACTTAATTTTTAAAATAATATAAAAATATATTTTATTAATCGTTACTATATTTATTAATAAATATTGTATTGAAAAAAACAAAAATAATAATTTAAAGCTATATTGTGTGTATTTGGGGTTAATTAATCCGTTTAAAAACGTCCCATAAAGACATTTAAAAATCGACCTTCTGCTCGCGTACATAATCCAAGTATCATAGGTGCTCGTTCTGCATATACGCTCTCGAATGAGCAGTGTACGAGTTTATAGGTCCGCGTACGGGCCACGGGGTATCTCTTGTCCCGCTTCGAGACGTCAGACGTCACAAAACGAGGCGGCAGCCGCGCCGAAACAAAAGTACAGCAGCGCTCTCTTGTTTTCTGCGGCTGCACGTACATAGCCTTAACGGGTTTCTGGGCAGCTTGTGATTACATTCTGCCTAAAAATTAGCTGCACCGATCCGCCTAGAAGCCGGTGTACCAACCAGCTCAACTCGTCAATTTTCTTGCTTCAGGGAGGAAGTATTTGGAATGATGTAAATAATATGCAGAGTTAAATATTTGTCTTAAAATGTTTAACTATTTGAACAAAATTTGTAATAAATACTTTCCTAACAGTATGCGCATATACTAAATGTATTACATTAAATATATTTAAGATAATGGAAGTTCCACGGAAACATAAATGTTTATATTGCACATACATAATTTTCTGTGAAACACCTTTAAAAATTGATTTTTCCCTATTTTACTTCAATAAGCAATCCACTGTTGGAACTACAAACATAAACACGATAATGGGACGTTAATCTTATTCGCAATATTTTCTAATTCGAAGTTTATAGGATGTAGGTATAAAATTACCAGTAAACTATTTACAAATATGAGCACATTAATTTTGATGAAAAATTCAACTTTTTTAAATAATTCTACTGCGAAAACATATATATATATGTATATATATTTTTTCCGAGCGATAAAGCTAAATTTTATTCAATCAATTGCTGTTTATTTTAATATCTCAGAGCGTAATAAAGTATTGGTTGTTAATGTTAGGCTTCATGTTATAAAATTTTTTACTTGAAAATTGGAATAGCTGTGAAATGCATCGATTAACTTTCTCCTTGCAGGCTTTTTTGATGGACTCGGGAGGAAATCAGGTTTTTCTCGCATCGGACGGACTTAATCATCAGTAGAAACCTTGTTAAAATACAGTAAGGATCACTTTTATTATATTAATAATCTAACTATGTTAATTGATGTTGCCTGATTGAAATAATACATGGTATACACTGTACATAACTGTATAATCATTTATAAAAAAAGTTTTATCATAATCAATGAATTATAATTGTTGAGTGGTTAAACCTTATATTAATTAGAGAATTGGTTTTAATGGATTAGGAAGCAATTCGTTTGTCAAAGTGGAGTTTAGAAATTGTAATTAAACTGTTGGTATAATGTCTTATAGTTAACTACGGGACAGTATGTCACAGTGTTTCAACGGGTTGTGATATGAATGGTGCCATCCATGCATACTTTTAACCTTTGTCTACTGTTACATTAATGATGTCGAGCTTCTCTACCATCAAGTCTAATGAGAGCAAGACTTAAGTTCCCCAACTATAATATGTATGTCTACACACTGTTCGCCATTTTAGATCTGGTTGTCGTAAATCGGTACACATCGATTTCCAACGGAAAAATCTGTTTAATATGAAAGTTCGCGCTGTCGTTGCGTTTTAGACTTCTGTATAAAGCCCGGATAAATTCGCTTATTCATCATCGCCACTTTAAATTCTTTGTATAGTCATCCCATTTTTCAATTTCCACACGCGTGCAATTCAGATTTTTCTTAGCAGTTAAACAAAATCTTATCGCGCTAAGGTGACGCAGCGCGAATTTTCTGCTGATTATATTTTTTTTCTTTCTCGCTCTGTCGACGTTTACAACCGTTTTCGAGTCATAAGAAATTTATAAACGACGTGTACACATGTAGTTTTGCCTCGGTACGATTTATGCGACAATTGCTCGGGACGTTGAAAGTGGAAATTTTGAAAATATATATACTGACCTTTTACAGTCTGACTAGCGCTTTAATTTATCGTAAATGTAAAAAACATGTGTCATTTGTCCCCCAGGCATTAAAAATACTGTTTTTTTTTGTGGTATACTTAGCATTGCATTATTGACGAGTATTGATCTTAAAACAGTTTCAAAATAAATAAATAAATTGGCAAGACAATAATTATTAATAATTTAAATAAAGTATAGGTAAATGTATTTTAAAATTATTTTTGATTGTACGTCTGGACTTCGGTTGTTAAAAATCAAATAACAACAATATTTAATCGAGTGTTAATGGATCTAAATTTTACACAGTATACATCAAATCACATTGAAATGCATCATTAATCAATTGTTTGCTAATAATTGAACCTTAAAAGCTGCCATTTTAATAAATAAACAAATTTGTTATTGTCCAATAAACGTCGGACGCCAAAAATAGTTACTCACTTGAAATGCATGTTTCAAATCCAAATTGAAAATCAATATTCAATGCGAATATTTGTTTCCCTCGTCAGTTTAATAATAAAATAACACAAGGTCTCTAAAGTAGTGCATTTATACGAAAAATAAAACAAAAAAAAACTGATTTCAATTTATTTATCCTGCATATATATAAAGCAATTGTACATTGTCAGGTTTACGTGAAAATATAACAAGTACGATATTTATATATACGTATAGAATAACGTTTTTGTGCAAGTGATCGAAAATGCGTCAGCGAGTAATTATTTTTAATAATCTTTAGCGGCTAAAAGCCGATTGCACTTCAATTTGTTCGAGCGTTTTTTCCTATATACATATTTCTCTACACAACTGCAGCTTATCAACACGGTTAAACATATACTTTCCTTCGATTAGCCAAGCAAAAGGTCTAGTCACTTCTATACTTTCCTTTCCGCGAGGCGAAATACACTCGACTCTTTTTATTTTCGTTCTTATATCGTTTCATTCATTAAGATATATACGCACAAGAGGCCCCGCTTCCTCTATCCATTCCTCATTTCCATCTGCACCGCCGTCGAGCGGATAATAATAATAATTAAGATTTTTCAAGAAACACAAGTTCCCGCATTTCTCCCGAGGGATCCGTAGTTCGTGCATGGCGGTGCACTGCACACACACACACACACAGGAAACACGATCCGAGATATCATTGAGACATCGGACCGCGTTCGCGCAAAAACTCGATGACGGAGTCTCGTGTATCGCACAAAACCGAACCGGACATTCGACGTCTCTAATCAGTCTATCTCTTATACGCACACACGTACAGACACGCATACGTATGCACGGGAAAAAGGGGAGAAACGAGGCGTGAGTAAGGAACGACGGCTCATTTCCTATTCGCGCGCGCTTCCAGTCTGCCTTTACTGAAACTTAGTACAACTCCTGCCCGCTTTTATACATAAAGTCACGTGTATGTATCAGCGGCACGCGAAACGAGGCACGAAAGAGAATAAAAGCGAGAGAAAGACAGAGAAAGAGAGAGAGAAAGAGCAGTTGGAGAATATAACGCGTGTGTGCATAGCGAATGGCGATCGATTGTCGCGAAGCGCGATGTCGCCTTTTTTTCCTCTCTTCTTTTTCTTTTTTTTTTACCGCGAATCATCGCGCGCAACTCTTTTTTCTGTGTCGAGTCGGAGGCCTGTGCTTTACTTGGAAGCCTATGTCCGGAAGGTACTATTTTCAGAAAGGAACGGGTTGGGAATTTCGCGTCTACAGGAACAAGAATGATGAAGTTTGGCATTGGAGGATTGGTTAAGAATTTATGAATTTTTATATTGCATGGTTATATAGCGTGTAAATAATTGCGTTGGCTTGCAAGTCTTTTGGAAAGCGAACTGATTGTAGATAGTGCGGGTATGACAAACTGGGAGAATGCGTTAGTCATTGGATGTGTTACTGTACTAGAGCAGAAAATGTTGGTTAAAACAAACATATACGTGCACAATATTCAGTAATTTTAGTTGAATCTTTTTGCATTAGAGTGTTTCAAAATCACTGTTACTTTGAAAAACGAAATACAATACAGGAACTTAGCAAAGTTGATTTATTTGTAAAAACAATTGCATGAATAAAAAATACATGTTTTATTGTTGATCTGATAAGATATTAGTTAGTGCATTATAAACATAAAAGATCCATCGATGGATAAAACAAAATAGAGCATTTAGTATTCTTTAACAATAGTAATCTATGGCATACCATTTCTATACGTTAAGTTTTTATCACAAGCTAAATCGAAAGTTGTTAAATATAGAAACGAAATATAGTCTTTTTTCTTCTTCTAAATATACATATTGACACATTAAGCACTGCATTTGAACTACAAACTTCATAAATTGTTTGAAGTGTAGATATTCGCTATCGGTTAATAAAAATCGTTTGACTGAAACAAACATTTGATTTGCAATTTTTCTATGTTATTTATCAAATTTAGGTTCGGTGTAACCATTTGAGTTTGTACTTTCCCGTTTAATACCAGAAAGAAAACTACGGGAGCTGCAATATTTCATAATCTGAAAAATTATTATCATTCGACTCGATTCACGAGTACGTTTCTCAACTAAGAACCAAATGATTAATTATAGAGTTTGAGATTTTGTTCAAAATAAAAAAAGTTCTTTTATTTTTTGTAATGAATCACAAGAATAAGTCACGTCGTAAAAAACCAAAGTAACGAGTATAACGATTAACGCAGAGAGCGATCGTTACTTTTCTTCCTTAATTTTGTTTTAACGACTTTTCCTTATAATTAAGTGCAAAAATAAAAAAAAAGGAAATCAGCGAAGAAAAAGTTTGTGCGCAAATATATGTGCATTATAAATCATTTTATAAAATAAATAATCTCGATGCAATAAAAAAAAAGTGTACATTTTCCATTTCGCGTAATAATAAAACTCGTTAACCGTACAATGATGTATTATCGCTCAACACCCAAGAGGTTGTTGCATTAGCAATCATCATTTTATAAAAAATTGCTGTGTATTAATAACCAAATTATTCTTAGCATCTTTAATAATCTTAATTTTGTGAACATCTGAACGATTAAAGTATAATAATACAAAGTTAATGCTTTACTTTATTTTACTCTTAGCATTCTGTGTATGGTACTCTACACACTACTTACATTTGAATTAATTTCAAAAAAGTAATCTGATGAAATTTTTAATTTTTTTTTATCCTTAGTGTATCAGTGGTATATATAAATGATAGATACATTATAAATACACAGGATAATTAACTGGGATAATTGTTGATGGTTATAATCTTATATCCTTATAAATAATTTATTGAGACAGCAATAATGCATTTTTGATGTACAATAGGTAGATAAAAATATTTCAAAACCTGCCTTCAAAATTAAAAAAAAAACTTTGATAAATCGACGAAAGCATGATACTAAGGTGCTCATTTAGATTATTATCACCTTTATCCATAGTTCCTTACTAGTAACTAATTAATATCACCAGAAAATCGCACTCGACTGCACACAAGCAAGTGCATCGTACACGGAATGAAGGAACGCGCGCTTGGTGTTCGAGCTTAGCGAGCGCGAAATGAAGAATCAGCAGTCGAATAAAACATATTAAATTCATAAAGAACAAGTGCGTGTGCACACGAGAAGCTCGCCGATACAAATCAGATCGTTTAGCGTACATCGCCTGCATAACGATCTCCTCTGTACTTACGATTCAAACAGACGCGTTAAAGGAAAACCGTCGATAGCAACTGGCTTTCTATAAACGCCACAGAATGGAAATTCACCAGATTCTCAAACCGCTAAGATTTCGCGACACTTGTAAGCTTTCGAATTTTGTGTTGTTGGAAAAAAAAAAAAAGAAAAAAACTACCGGTCACGCAATCTGCACCAGCTGCGCCTCGAATCCTATGTTTCTCCAACTCGAGCAGAGCGGCTCCATTATAGAAATGGAAATTGCAATTGCCGGGGAGAACGAAATTTTCCGATGTATCGACGCTTCATCTCTGCGCGGCTCTCGCTGAATAATTCATAAAGTTTATCGTTAGATATATGGCAATTATATGGCGATAGAAATGGCCGTTAACGCGGCGATTTGTTGAAACTCGTGTTTATGTATGCATAATTCATACGCGGCCCGAAGTGTGTAATTCGTCATAAGCGGGCCGTTTGTATGTTTTGGTAATTGCGTTACGAGAATTTCGCACCTGTTTTATGGCCTTTGAATCGCGGGCATTTAACGACGGCTTTTTGGGAGTTGACTGCGCATATCGCGAAATTGTTATGATTACGAGCATAAACGGCTGATGAGTGTGCATAGCAATCGATGATATGTATACAGGATGTAAAAATAGCAATTGCCGCTGCGCTTGCGACTAAATTTCATTATCGCCTCGCTCGTGCAACCGATGTCAAAACATTCTTTTAAATATATACCTATATTGTTCCACTGCAAAGGGATTAATAAGAAAGTCGGTTATATAGATAAAACTCGCGCTCTAACGATCTCCACGAAAAAAAACCGGCGAAACTAAAATGATTTTTCAGTACACTCGCGCATTCATTATTCTATTATTTACAAATCGACTGCATTCCTTGCTTTTTCATTCGTTTTGCGTTCACCTGGCATCGCGTTACACACTGGCGGACAATAATTAAATAACGGTAATTCAATTTATAGCAATTATCTGACTATTATTTATCTCGGGCTCCTCACTTTTATATGTATATATATTTTTGTTATCCGCGAGGCCGCCCAAACGCTAACGTGGCGCAAATTTTTCAATTTACAACGCCTCCAACCCCTTGACATTTTTATCGCGAGCAATTAGCTTGATGGGACGCGGTACCTACATACACACACCCAAACCAGCGCAATAGCATATTGCAAAATTGCGTTTTGTTTTCCTTCCTGTGCCCTCGCCATCTCATTTTTTTTTTGTTTTTCATATTGTGCATCGAAAAAGACAATCAATTAATAAGCGTTGGGCGGCCCTGGCGCGGCGCGAAAATGATAAAAAAAAAACAATTTTTCGAAATTACGCATTGCCCGAAAAGTACATTTTCGAGTGGCCGAGTGCACATATAGGCGTAAAGACAACGATTTATTCCGAATACTCTATTTTTGCGTGCATTAAGCATTGTCGCGAGTTGCATGATCCCATGTTTTCTCAGAGAGAAAGTTTTGTATATCCATGGAAAAATTTTATGGATTATAGACTGAAAAATAAGTTTTAAGATTCACTGATTTTCTTTTGTATTACGGTCTACATTGAATTTTGAATACTCAGTTCTTTCCTTATTATAAGTGTAATATTGAAAAAAATTGCAGTATAAGTTTGAAAGAGCTTTCGTCGGTCTTGTATTACTTTGAAAAATGTCTTTTTTTAAAACATAGCTGGCTATAACTTTTAAATATCTTTATCAATCCTTATGAAATTTTTTTCAATTGTAAAGGATATTATCACGAATTTGCTAAATTTTCAAGCATTCAGACTCTTTTGAGAAAAAAATAATGATTTAACAAAAATCAATTATGTACGATATATTTGATAACAGGAGTATTTGGGAAATTTGGGAAGCTAAGTGCCAATAAATCGATAGCAGCTTTTGTTTTTATTTGTGTTGATCGTCTTGCAGAATTGCGTCTCAAAGTACAACTAAAAATGATACTTTTGTTATTCTTCGTTATCCACCACTTGTTGAGAACATGCACAGACGATACTGATTAGCAATACGAAATATTGTACAGTCCAAATTGACTTGCAAGCTACCATTTTGAAATATTAATTCAAATTGTCAGTAAAAGAGCTACCATTGCTTCATGCATCTACAAATCACACTCCCAATGATATGCTCGATTACCCTGCACGATCATTATTAATTTTCAAACTGATATACGCGCCTCGTATCTTATTCCCTTTCCACACACGTACTCACATCGTTCGTTGTACATAAACAGCTAAGTATCTAAAAACAGCCTTCGTATACGCAAAATTCAGAGCTTCTGTACTATCAATGAAAAATTCAGCTCGTCGTACAACGCGAACGACTCGTTTCATCCAAGACAGACTTTGCGCACAGGTTAAAGTCGGCTTTTTAAGAAGAGAAAAAACAGGTCGCATTTTTAAACACACAAGCGAGACAGAAATAATACTTGCCAATCGATTTTCCTCCTGCATGCATTGTAGAAGTCAGAAAGAGAGAGCAAAAGAGAGAGAGAGAGAGAGAGGAAAGAGCGCGCGTGTAATGTGTAACTTACGGCGCGCAACACTGTAGAAAAGTAAAGCATGTATAGAGCCTCGTTTCTGTACGGTGGTCGGGTCAAGGATCGCTCGCGCTAGCCCGAGCTTTAATACTAAGCCGCGCCGCCGCCGCCGCCGCCGCCGCCGCCGCTCCGTCGTGTGTTCTTGCGTTATATACGCGCGCGTCCGCCGAAGAGCCCATGTTTTTCTCGTTCTTCTTCATCGCTCGCTTCTTCATTTTCTTTTCTTTTCCTTTTTTCACTCCCTTCTTCGCTTGTTCGTTGTTTTGTTCGCTCATGCTATATATATATATATATATATGCGGCTCGCGAGCCATGCGCCTAAGAAAATGTGCGCGAAAGAGAGGGAGGGAGGTTACGTAAGCGAAGGCGCGCGTTGGCGCTTTTGAATTTTACAATCGATGCTCCGTCGTCGTAGACGTGTGTTGTTCTTTTATAGTTTATATATTCGTCTTGGCGACGCGCGGAATTATCGATTCGGCACTGCGATGTATGCGCTGTTTACGGGCAGATTTACAGTTCGTTAATCATTGAGCGTTACAAATGTTGCATGGCGTAGCGTTTTTTCTTTTTTCCTATGTAGGAATTTGTTCGAGGAATTTGTTAGTTATGTATTTCCTGACACTGCATCTTCGCATACAACTATTTCTATAAATTATGCGGGGGTAATCTAGTGGGAGTAAAAAGCTGAGAGAATAATATATGTCGTATCGTTTCTATATCCTTTCTCTGTATAATTCAGTAAAATTAGACGATAGAATTTTACGCAGTGTAAACGTAAGACTGTGGAACGTTAGTCAGGTTTGTATTATAAGCTGAAAAATTACTCTACGTAACCTCGATATATAGTTACAAGAATTACGGTAATTGTTTATTCATTCTCAAGAGGATTAGAGCTTTTGCAATGTTCGCTATTTTAAATTAGTTTTAAAACCAAGTATATATATACACACACACATTCGTTAGGTAAGTAGTAAAAGTATCTGATTTAATTTATTCTAACGTACAATTTAAAAACTGCAAGTCTGCGCTCTTACCGTAGGAATTTCTACTTTTTTAATTACAATTTTCCACCATAATAATAGGGCGAATTTTCACACAAGCAGCGAATTTCAGAATTTTGCTTGTATTGTTACATTGAAGCGCGCCTCTTCGGTGAATTCAGCTGGTATCACCAGCTGTAACACAATGCAGCACAAATCTAATTAAAGTTTTATAAACGACAGATGTTTCACATGTGAAAAGCAGCGAAGTCTCCTTTATACAAATAAATATTAAAGTACGTAACCCAAGTCAATTGTCCGCAGGGTTTAAATATACACATCGCCTTATCATTAGCATGTTTTTGATTTTATTGGCTCGGGAAGTTTATGCTTAATTTATGGCCGCTTTCTTTGCGCGCGCTCCCCAAGAATCACAATTAACGTCAATCTCATGAAAACTTCATATCGGCGCGGCGCTATTCGCAAAAAAAAAGCATTTAATTACAAAAGTGTCATGCGCTTAATTAAAATCTGCAGCTTTGTTGCCGCGAGAGAAAATGGCGCTCTTTATTATTATATTTTCTCATTTGGCTGCATAAGAGGAGCGAAAAAAGAAGACCGTTCGTTTCGGTATATAACCTTTGCATAATATCCGCACCGAGGAAAAGCGTATATAAACGCGACAAGAACAGAGAACTGATTAAAGTGTATCGGATCTGCGATCGCCGTGGCAAAACATTCGAGAGTATGGTACAGCATTAATTAAGATTAATGTCGGGGGAAAGGCATTGAGGAAAAAGGCGAATTGCCCGAGGCGATATATATTATATGCCCATGTCATATTAGAGCCGATCCGGTTTTCTATATATATGCAGTCTTTCGTGTGTGGATTGATCCCGGATGGGTCATAAGAGTAGTTCTTTCGTTTTTTTTTCTTCTTTTTGCTGCAATCTTCGAGGAAGCGATATTTTAACCCTTAGGGGTGATGAAGAAAAGTTGCGAGAAATCGCGGTTCCGTGTAGACGGTGATTTCGAGTAGTATCCGAGTGCAGGAAACGAGCTTTGTTTTTCGTTGTCTAGAATTGTTGGCTATCGAATGTTGAATGGAATTCCCGAAATTTATTATATTTTGAAATAAATTTTTGATCACGAAAGATACTTGATTTTTTTCCGGTTATTAGCTTCAAAGTTTTTATAAAGCTCCGTCGTGTTTAAATTGGAGGATTAATCAAATGCGTTTTATTTCGTGAAAAATAAAAACGGACGCACTTGTTTTTTCCAATAAAGGAAAATTGTTTTTTATTTTAAATATTGCGAAAAATTGTAGCACTTCATTGTATGCATCATCCCGACTCCGATTAAATTACATTGTCCTGTTCGAATTCGAACCGTCATGTATGGCAACATAACAGCATATTTCTAACTGCAAGCAGTTAGACCAATGACGACTAAAAATCGATATAATGCAAAGTCGCATTTTCAAACTTGTCAGAATATTTTAAAAGAGCTAGTGAATAATTCAATGCTTTATTGAGCTTTTAAAATTCAATATTCGTAATTTAATTGTTGAGACTGAACTTTATTAGTTTTCAAAGTTTCTATTCGATGTATAAAAAAAAAACTTGTACAATGCATATACTAATATGAAATATTGTTAAAATATTTTTAGTATGTTTGTGATTTAACATAATAAAATGGTTTATTGAAAAAAATTTGGCTTGGAATAAATTTTTAAATCGTTATTTTGTGATTAATCTTAACTTGAATTATACGCGTACCTTTACACTTTCTTGAAATCTGTCTGAATTAAATTGGTTTTCAAGAGTTTCAAATTGTTTCTTATCGGGAGACCTTTAAAATGAACGCCGCATGAAATTAGCTAACTTATGAAGTTAAGCAATGTCTTTAAGACGTTGCCTTGAATTTGAAGTTCCGTTTCCCTCGACTTCACTTGCTAATATTAAGATATGCAATTAATCTTGATGTTATATCCAAACTAGAGTTAACAATGTTTTAACCGTTCAACCACAGCTCGGAATACGATTACACACTGTTGCAAAAAAAGTTTTCTACAGTTTTGAACTGTGCTGTTTCGAAAAAAAAACTTCGATTTTCCTTTTTTTCCTTTTATTGTACGTCCCACACCTGAGTAACGAATGATCGCAGAAAAGTTTTGAAAAGTGCATTCGGGAGTAGACGTTTCAAGCTTGAAATTACTTTTTGGTAAAATTTTCGAAAGTTTGGTACACGCCGGGGAAAAAAGAGGCGAGAAAGTAACATGAAAATATCGTTACTCAAACGGCTATATAACTTTGTGAAAAATTGTTGAAAAATTTAAAGAAAGTAATTTAAAAACTTGAGTGCGCGACGTTATATTTAAATGTTATTTCCGAAACTTGCCTGCAATCATTCTTTGCTCGAACATCGAAGTTTTCGAAAAAATAGCGTTGGAAACCGCGTAATGTGGAGAGAACGAATTCCACACCATTATTCATCTTTCTAGCAATCGAATAACTGCGCTTCAAAACTCTATTATTTGATTTTCCATAAATGACTTTATTAAAATAATTCGATATGTAATCGCGCTTTGTGAATCATCCAGCAAACAAAGCAAAATGGATCGTGCATCGGGATTCCAGGTTTACAGCCGAGCGCATACAGTTTATTCAAGTCGAATCACCGATCTGAACGCGCGCAGGTCCATCCTTACGTTTGCAGGTGCACAGTAGAGTGAGAGAGAGAGAGAGAGCCATAACGGGGACTAAAATCTCACGCGTCGACGCGGAGGAGTAGACGAGCGGCGCGTCGTCTCGACGTAAAGCGCGAATTATCGACTTTTAATCAGAGAACGAGAGAGAGAGAGAGAGAGAGAGAGGGGGGGGGAGGGGACGGGAGACTTGTCACCCGCGCGCAAACCGGCTTCCGTGAATTAGTCGCCTTTCCCTCGCCCATGGAGCAGACTCGCAAAAAAGAAAACACACGTAGAGAAAAGCGGGGCTGCTGCTGCTGGTGCAGAATCGATGAGCCTCTTTTCCCATATATATTTCCTTCGTTTGGTGCTTTTTTTTCGTCCTCTCTCTTCTCTTCGACGCGGATGACGCGTGTGCGTCGTTGCGTGTAACGAGATATACAGCAAAGAGGGGGCTGAACGAAGATTATGTGTGTGTATATGTATATGTAGGTGTAGGTGAAATTTTCTGGCGTGGAAGGCGCGAGAACTGCGAGCGCTTGATAATCGAAATTAATTAATTGGCCGCCTCTCGCGCAGCGGCAGCAGCACCACCACCACCAGCACACCCCCTTCATATTTTTTCCCTTCTCCTTCTTCTCTCCTCCTTCTGTCTGGCGCCTCTCTCTCTCTCTCTCTCTCTCTCTCTCGTCTCTGTCATCCTCAATTTTTACTCCTCTCACTCGAATATTATTCCTTTTTAATACGCTCGTCGTTGCTTTTTTTCTGTTTCCTCTGCAACCTCCTCCACCTCGTTCCCCTTCTCTCTCACGTCGTCGGCAGCGGCGGCGAATTTAATCATCGAAAAATCCTGCGCGAAATGTACGCGCCAGATAGGCGGAGAAAATGCGAGCTTGACAATTGGCTGTTGCTGCTGCTGCTGCTGCCGCTGCGTCGCGAACTGCTGATGGAGGACTCCGAGCTAATTTGCCTTTTTCTCGCTTCGGATCGTCTTCTTTTCTTTACTCCTTTTTTCGGCCTTTTTTCCATAGCATTTGCAATTTATTTATTTCGAATAATGACGCGGACTGTCAGCCACTTTCGATGGGTCACTGACGAATGCTGTTGTGCGACATGATTATATAGTAAATTTAAGAACTCTATTTGTAATGAAAATGTGTATCATATGGACGATTTACTTGATTTGGACATGAACGATTTTACTTGAAATTTCAGTTGTGTATTACGCCTTGTAGTATATTATGTAAAGTGTTTAAAAAATGCTTATTCATTGAACCACATTTGTTTGCTTAAAAATTAATGATACCTGTTGTAAAGCAGAGGTCACATTATCACTACTGAATGAAACTTATTAAGATTAATTCAAAGATAAATTATTCAAAAAATTATACAAAAACATCAAATTATAAACAAATATGTTTTCATTCTTACAAAGATCAACAGATAATTGAAATAAAAAATATCGCACTCGCATCCACCAATTGAAAATTGTTTCGGGATTTTTAAAGCAGCTTTATTGATAAACGTCAGCGTTATTTGCTTTACGTGCATTATGCAGCATATTTTTTTGTCGTAACTCATCCGCGTAATACATCAATATAACGTTATCATAGAAATTTCTGATATGAAATTTTCGAGGCAAATTAAATTTCATCATGAATGGAATATAGATACGATCAGATGATTCTTTAGATTAGCCCTTATCTATTGTAAACATTCAAAACTATACTGGAAAATTCTTTCGAAATCAATTAATCATTTCGAAAGACTACTGACAGTCACGAGCATATTCGAAGCCTGTGTAGATTAATTTTATTAATATTTCAAACAATTTTCATTACAAGAGCTAAATTTTAATAATATCCAAGTATTAATAATTCAATACGCTTTAGGATATTCAATTTCAAAGCGAGACAGAGTCTTAAGTGACATGAAATACATATTTAAGTGTAAAATGTAGTATATATCGAATCGTCGCAATATTTGATACGTAAGTACGTCATTAAACCTTTTATTTGCTCCGATTTTTCGAAATCGTATAAAAATACTCGCAATTGAAATAATTTTCACTCTACTTCTACGAATAGAATGCCATTGCTTCCGTCCACTTCATTAGAAAAAATTAGACTGAATTTTAACATTGCAAAGGCATAAAGTATGTATTCGTACTAAATTTCAAATTTAAACTTTATTTAGCTCGATTGAATATGGCCCTACTTTTGCAGCAGCTGCAGTTATATTATTACAAAATTAGGTCAGTTTACTTTTGCATACACGGTCATCCCTTCCCAACTGCACTAATTCTAAAAATAATAGCGCGAATAAAAACAATCTATTTAGACAACAAACTGTATTATAAACTGCATTTATATACACAGAGAAAATAAGGTTCTCTTGATTTCGATAAATCCATACATGCATGATCGGCACGAAACGAAAAACTATTTCGGGATGACATTGTGCAAGCTCAGAGCGCATTAGCTGATAACAGACTAACCTGTTCCGCCCATTCAAAGTAGCAAAGCCGATGCTGTAAAACTCCATCCCCACTGCTCTGCTTTAACGCTGCGCGCCTAGTCCGTTGCAAATAGCGTTATACACTTTTCTGGAGTAGATAAACACGTATATCACGTTCATCTGATTATGTGCGAGCGACATTATATCTAGCCTTCCATCGAAGGAAAATTATTTTTGTAGACTTAGTAACCTTGTTTTTAAAATCGTGGACGTCAAAGGATGCATATTTGTAAGAAATGTTGCTATTTTAAAATTTTATATAACGTTATTAATGTGGAAGATTAGTATTTTTGGATAATGCCGATACGCAAATAAGTGAAATTTGAATAGTAATATTATATCATTAAAATGGAATAAGTGGAATTCCACTGGAACGTTAGGATTTTATCATTTTTTTTTCTGCACAAAAGAACATCGTCTTAGTATACTTGGAACAATTTGTACTTTCATCGTGCTGGGGATAACTTTTGTGATGCACTCATAATAATTACATACAGCAAACTTTTTACTTACTCAAGAAATACGATGTAAAATACCTATACGAGTCCGCAAGAAGCTGTAAAACCACAAATTGCACCACTCAAATACTAAACATCAAATTGATGCAGTAATTGAACAACTCGAAAATGTACAGGCCTGGAAATGGCTGAGGGAAAAACAAAAAAAATCCCCAGCAACAATGAACCACAATTAGCTTTTTCGAGTATGTGTAACTTCAGCAGCTGCATCCGACATCAGTCCCTTACAATGCCTCTCTCTCTCATTCGTATACGTACACAAAAGAGAGGAGGGGATATGTTGTATTGGAGCCTAAGCAAATAAAGGCTATGGAGGAGAGTTGGAAAAGTTTTAGCGGATCAGCTCGGCACTGCTTGGAAATGGATGAAACGTGTTGGCACCTACCAAACAGGATTCCAAATATCAACTTATAAAAGAGCGGACGATTTCGCGTCCGAGTGCCGACGAAAATGACTTTAAGCGCGAGCTTTTTGTCGTCCGCGGATATACGTATATATATTACATATGTTATATAATGCGCTTTCTAAAATTAAAAGCTATCGGAACTCGATATTACTTCAAAACTATTTCAAAGGTGTATCGAGAGAGACTATTCATCCGCTGTACTGTTGAATATCGCTGTTTAACGAGAAATATATGCCATTAAAATTCATAAGAATATTATTATTGTAAAAATAAAAATTATTATTAATCACAATGGAGAGCTGATACGGCCGGGCTCGTCGTCGTCGTCGTCGTCGTCGCCGCCGCCGTCGCTCGGCATTACGTATTCAAATCTAACATTTCATATTTATAAAATTCATTTTATATCAAGCTTATTTAAATGTAAATGAAAAGTGCTTTTAAAAGCATTTTAAGTACAACTCAGCATTGAAAATGATGGAAGAAAAAAAAGTTTCCTATTCTGCATTTTAAATACCTGCTTAAAATGCACCCATTTTAAATAAGCCCCCGGTCCGACATATAACAATCGATATCTCGAACAACGAGACGAAGAGTCCAACAAAAAAAGGAACGAGGAATACGCTGATTGGTGCCAAAATAGATGTTTTGGGTACGTGATTTTTCCTTTTTGTACTTTTCATTTCGGACTGCGCTTATTTTTAACGTAAACAATCGATACTCCGTTATAGCTAAGTCTTCGCGTTCAAATTTCAGAATTATCCTTTTTTTTTTCGTGCGCCAAAAACTTCGTTCGATATCTGGCTTTATCGAAAATCTGTAAGTCACGTTGGTATTCATTTTGGGAATAAAGTATTTTGCGCAAGAACATTTTAATTAATTCGAGATATAAATATACGCGGAAAATATTATATATAAGTTTTAACTTTGATCCGTTTGCAGATATGTAGCAAAAAGACTGGGAGAGGGAATTATAGAATCTATGGATTGGGAGAATCCTATCACATCCTTCTCGCATTTATTCTTCAATTAATAACGCAGGGGGAGAGAGAGACGTTCTTTTTTTTATAGAACATTTGCATTTTCTGGATTTAATAATGTCCATCGGAGTTGTCTAGAGAAGCGAAAAACTACGTCATAGAATTTAATGGCTGCGGGATGCTGACGTAAAAGATTCTATTAAACTTGATTCTTTTTTTTTTTTTCTTTACTTTTGCACACATTTATTCTGTAGCCGCGACGTCGAATTGAACTTACCTTTTCAGTTTCGCCGCGACGATTTAATGTCCATAAATATTTAATGACCCCGGCGAAAATAGCGAACGATTATTTCTGTATTGCTTAAAAATCCAAAACGCAAATATTCCCGACCGGACGGTCATAGCAATGTCAAGTATATTTATGCCAATTATTTCTCATGGCTTTTATGCGCCTCGAAGCATATCGTTAAGGAAATGCACAAAAAATTATGCTTGCAATTGTAGAATTTTCGCAAACGTAATTTATGCTTTTCTTTCAATTAAATCGTGCATTTATTCGTAAAAAAAAAGGACTAGTAGATTAACGCATCGGTAAAATTGTGAACTTGTTGAAAAAAATAACTGCTTAATTATTATCTGAAAAGCGATTTTTTCGTAAATCACGATGACCTAAGCAAGAGCGCGCGGCAGGAAGTGCAGAGCGCATCGCACTCGCAACATTCTCCTCCAGCGGCAATTTCAATTAAAAAAATAAAAAAAGAGGAAGAATAAGAAAGAGGAGCCAGAGGAGCAAGACTGTGGAAAAAAATTAAAGCTGCAAACAACAACGAAAAAAAAAACAATTATCCTAATAATAAATATCTCGGTGATAGGATCGGAGAAGAAGAAGAGAGAATATGCTCGGTAACAAGGCTCGCGGAGGGCAATTAGCATCGCTCTTTCTCTCTTTCTCTCGTATAGCTTTTATCGAAGTCATCTCCCGCGGAATCGCACGACTCGCGCACACATGCGGGGATTCTTTACGATTGGAGCAAATGCATTTTTCGAAACGGCAACTTACACGTGAACGAGGAGAGAGAGAGAGAGAGAGAAGGAGTCATTATAATGCCTTAGCGGACCAAAGTACAGAGAGTCTTATATATTTCCGTTCTGTTCCGTTTCGTTTCGTTTCTCCAGGTTTCGCCAGACTGAATTAAAGCTGCTGATGCTACTTCTTCTTGTGTTTGCGGGGGAGGATAAGGAGAAGATAACGCAGTGCGAGAGGAAAAATTACTCGAACGCTTTTTCGCATGCTTACTTGCAATCTTGCAAGTCTTTCTCAACGTCTGTTTGGATAAATAAAAGAATTGGTTGTTTTTGGCTCTTTATAGATAACTAGATATGCCAGTGCCGTTACACTCCGTTTGACTAATCGATGCAGATTCGAATCTTTGATACTTGAATTCCAAATGAGATCTGATCGCTGAGGTTTGATCGTGTATAATGTGTTTATTGCAAACATCATATTTGCAAATTATGCTATAGAGAAAATTGCGGCTGGATGGTTTATCTTTTCCGGCCTGTTACGCCAAGTAGGTACGATTTGTAAAATAAATCAGATTATGGATAAGTGTTCGTGGGAAAATAAAATTCAGCCTCGTAATTTTCTTTTTATTCTGTAGTACAATAACTTTGTTACGTTTAAAATATCGTCTAAAAGTAGTGGTACGATTTTAATTTAATTCTTATTTCCAGTATTAATTATTTTCAATTGTAAGACATGTATCGTAATTTTAAATATATCATTATCTTCATGTTAAAAAATATTTAGATACGCGATGCAAATTTGTTTAGTCGAAGTACAAGATTACGCGAAATACAAAATTCATTTTGTACGAGCTTTTCGCTAAAAGATAACGTTAGCCGACAAGAGGCCAGTAAGGGGTTTTTCCTCCTACAAAAGGCGCAGATCGTCCGCAACGCCGAGTTTCTGCGGGTTTTAAATAGAAGCTTCTTCAGGGCAGCAAGCCAGAGCCGGGAATTCTTTTGCGAATTGCTTTTTCGGGAATGCGCGCGCAGCGTTAACTTAACTGTTGGAATTCTCGTATCGCTCGCTATTCCAAAACGCGACTGATTTGTTTGCTATTTGGGATGTTATAGATTAATAATCGGCATCGTCGATCAAAAAATGCGAATATTCTTCAACGAGGTGTGCCTTTTTTTTCGAGATAAAGTTGCCGAGCGCGAAAGGTTATCGTTCTAGAAATTGGATAACGCGAATACAAATTTTATCTATGATTTTTTAGCTGAATTATATCTGCCGAAATTCGATTTCTACTGCAAAATCACATTATTGGGTAGTTGCGTAAGTGGAAGTAATGTACACGAGGCACATTTAATTAACGTGCACATAGCTTGTTTCTATCCCGGCGACTTGGACTATCAAAAGCTATTGTTCAGAACAAATAGTTATTAAATCACAAAAGCCCTGGGGCTGTGATTTTTCATTGGAAAAGCAATATATCAACTCGATTATATAATTGCTGCTCCCATAATTGACCAACTATTGCCTGTATAAATTACTTTTATCTTAATATAATTAAAACGTAGCAAATAATTTATCTCAAAGTACGAGTTGTAGGTATACCATTAAGCTTTTTTATCGTTTAGGAAATAGCTCGATGATTTTTCAAAATGAATTAATCGTCCATAAATCATGAAATTTTGCGCATTCTTTCTCTTCCAGGCGTGTTCAACAACTTAATCAACGTATAACTCGAGTATACTGAACTATTATTTGTGCATTAAATTATTGAATGACTGATTAGAAAATTAGGTCTGAATATCGTGGACGATAAGGAATAAGTGTGAATTCAAATTTATAAACACATTCGTTACAGTACAGTTGCCTTCTAGTTCGATTATCGAACGGAACCGAAATGTTTACGCCGCAATTTTTGTTAGTTTCATCCGGGTATAATTCACCTTATCTCGCATTACTACAATAATTAAACGATCTCATAGTTGAGAAAGGCAACGCGCAACGAGAGAGAAGACAAAGAGAGCGAGCGATTAAAATTTACAGCATAGCATAGGTTCCCTTCCCTTTCCCAAGCCGCGCTCTTTGACTGAAATGATTAATTATTATTTTCAACACTCGTCCCGCGCGGAACTTCCTGCATTTGTTCAAGCACAAATAAAGCACCGCCAGATACAAATTGCTATCTCTCTAATGAATTTCAAAATCAAAGGATTAAAAGAAAGGCGAGATTACGATCCGCGCACAACGCGCACCGCATAATACAATTTCCGTTATCATCGAGCAAACTAAGAAAAGCTATGTACAGCTGCGTACAGGGGGAAAAAAGGTCCACCCGAGAGTGATTAGTGCAGCCATCCTTGTCAAAATAAAATTTGCTCTCGTCCACTGCGTCGACATACGACGCTTCTGCCACACAGACACACTCTCGCTCTTTTCGTTCTCGAAAATTCGCCAGCCGAAACGATGGTGCATCGATCCCCGAGTAGGCTCCCCCTTTTTTGTACCCCGTCATCCTCTCCCCCTTTTAAAAACGAGCAGGAGAGAGAGAGAGAGAGAGAGAGAGAGAGAGAGAGAAGCAGCAGGAAAAAAACAACTTTAAAAAGGCAAGGGGAAACAAAGAGAAGTTGCGCGCGTCCTCGTCCCCTCGTCCGCGAGCGCTTTTTCTCTGTCCGCGCGAGTTTTGTGTCTTTCGAAGGCCAAACTTGGAAGAGAGCGGCGGGGGGTGGGGGGAGAGGACAAAAAGGGAGAAGAACATAGAGCAGCAGTAGCCGCTCTCTCTCTCTCTCTCTCTCGACACGAGAGAGAGAGAGAAAGAAAGGAAAATTTTTTTCTCGAAACATCACGCACATAATAACGCGTTTTTCGCACCTGTGTGATGCGAAATGGATATAAGGGAGGGGCGACGAGTGTGATGCCGATTTTTCGCGAGTGGAGCGCTCTGACGCTGCTTTTTTGTTTTGTCCAACGTATACCGCTCCCGCTTTTCGAGGTTTGCATTCCTCGCTTTGTCGATTCCTTTCTCTATTTCGTTTCGCGTCTCTCTGTGTGTCCTTCCATTCCTCGCCTACCCTTTTAGTTTCGAGCGCTGCTGCTGTTGCCGCTGCTGCATGCATCGCTTTTCCTTTCGCTCTCTCTCTCTCTCTCTCTCTCTCTGACACACACACACGGTCTCTTTTATTTGCCATTCGAGCGAGTGCACCGCGTGTGCAGTGCAGCCTTTGCTCTTTTTTCATTCTCACCTGCGAGCGCGAAAGCATTGGAATCGCGACCGACAGAGAGAAAGGGATAGAGAGAGAGAGAGAGATCAGAGAGGGAGAGTGGCAGGGACCGAGCAAATGGTAAACAACAAATTCACCGGACTCTCTCGCGTGTGGCGCGTGTTTGCATGCGCGATAAATACGTGCGCTGTGCTCGCGATGCCGCCGCCACCACCGCTGCCAGTGAGCTTTTGCAGTTTGGACGAGCCGCGTACAGGCTTTGCAAATCTGCTCTTATATTATGTACGGACTGTATAAATGACGAAAATAACGTAATGTCGAGTGGATGAGCGGTGATTGATTCGCTTTGATTTATTGCTCGAGTTCCTTTGAGGCTTGTATTCTATTTTGAGCCTTACGGATTGTTCACAATTTTATCGTTATAGAAATGAGAAATTATTAAACCTTAAAACACTGTTAGACTTCTCGGATGTCTATTACAATAAATTAATATACGTTGAATTAAAGTACCCTTTTTTTAACGATGATCCAGGAAAGCTTGTAGCGATGACGATTGGCCATCGAGGTTATGAATTTTGTTCCTTTGTGTGCGATCGGTGCCAAGCATCGGATTTCGAACCGCAGCCGAGCAGTACACAGATTTTTTCCAAAAAAAAAAAAGAGTAATTATTTGGCAGTGTGCAGCAGAAAAAAAAAGAGATAAACACTGCACCGAATCAGAAGGCTCATCGGACGCCCAGGGGCCATTGTTTGGCGCCCATTCGCACCGCCCGCGTTTTCGTTCATATATTCTCTACACGATCTCGAAAAAAAAAAAAAGAAAATTCGAAAATGCATTTCGATGCCCACTCAAAAGCGTTTCCCAGCGATTTATACGGCTGGTTTGCAGACCAACCGCGTGTACCCTCTACACATACACTTTTTAATTTGCCTTCGTCGCTCGCGCGCGCCTGTTTGCCAAAGAATGCCAGCGAAAGGTTTATTTTCATAAATATTAAAGCGCCTTACCCCCCTCCCCGCTTCATATCCCCCTCACCCCTCGATGTCCTCGCAATTCGCGAAATAATAAAGAGTCTGAAAAATGTGCGCGCTGACGCAGGGTTTTTCGTTGTAAAAAGCACTTATCGATATTGATCGAGTGACTTTATTAGATAATATTCGCTGCCCCGACGTGCGATGGGATTTCATATATTCCGTCTATGCTGAAAAGTTAACGTTTTTATCATAAATATTAACGAAACACAAAGGGGCGGGAGGGAAAAACCCAATCAGACATATATATAGAATACAGCGCAAGCGTGTGGGGGTAAAAAATATTTGTATACAAATTCATTGCGCGCGATGGCGGTAATCCATTCGAGAGTTATCGCGCGCGCTCGAGAAAAAAAGAGTGGAAATAAAATATAAAAAAAAGGGGTGGCCGGGATGCAAAAATAAAATTGCGTTACACGGCTTCGTGGGCTCATTTTCGAGAAACCCATATGTTCCAATTCATCCTCCCCCTCCCCGAAAAATTCTTGTTTTTCGAGGAAAAAAAAGGGATTTTTGTTTATATCTCGCTTTACACGTGGTCGATCTCCCATGTAAACTAATTGAAAGTATAACGTAAAACACACATACGAAATATATAGTTTCGAAAGTACATTTTTCATCGGCGCT
Organism: Megastigmus dorsalis; assembly: GCA_900490025.1. Lineage (NCBI taxonomy): Eukaryota > Metazoa > Arthropoda > Insecta > Hymenoptera > Megastigmidae > Megastigmus > Megastigmus dorsalis. Next base: position 40,501 of record UELU01143145.1, on the reverse strand, counting down.
CTAAACGAAATAGTACACCGCGAAACAACAATGCGCAATTTGGCAACATCGATTAATTGAAGTCGCGGAGCACGAATTCGTCGGTCAGCTTAAAATAAGCCGCCAGCAGCAGGAGCAGACACTGGGGAGTAAGTAAAAAAAAAAGTGTCGAGCGCAATAATTTTTATCGTTTCCCTTGTACAGAATGAGAGAGAGAGAGACAGAGACAGAGAGAGAGATATAGAGTCGAAACGCCAGGCCTGCATAAAGTTTGGGAGGCGCGGGTCGTTTCTCTCTGTGTGTGTGTGTGTGTCTCGGCGCCCTCTGCGCCTCGCCGGAAAATTCTCAAAATCCGATGACGCATCGTCGGCCTTTCTCTTTCTCTCTCTCTTTCTATCTCTTCCACCCCTCCGCGCTCTCTTCTTTTTCTCCCTCTCACTCCCCCTTACTTGCTCTTTCGTTCGCAGCACTCGAGTATACCGAGTGCCGTGTATATATATATATATATATATATATATGTGTGTATATATATAGAGGGAGGATGAAAAAGAGAGACAGAGAGGAGGAGGAGGAGGAGGAGGAGAGGCGGCTAGGAAATCTCGCGGAAATGAAATTTCGCCCGAGACAGACGCGGCATCGATCTGCACCTTTTTTACCCACCCGCGCCTTTTTTACTCTCCTTCTCTCACTCGGTCTGCACATTTTTTTCCTCTCCTCCTCCATCTCCTCCTCCTCTCGACTGTCGGGTGGGCAGCAGCAACTCGCCGGAGAGTCGGGAGAAAAACAGGGGAGAGAGGGGCTAAACAAAAAACGAGAGGGTAAAAAAGTTCATCTCTCTTTCTGTCCGTATACCCTCCCCTCTTTCTCGCTCTTCTCATTCCCCCTACCCCCGAGGACTGCTTTTCCTTTTTCGCAATAACGAAGGAAGGAAGAAAGGAAAGAAGATGGATTTCGACCAAGAAGTTGAGAGCGTTAACCCGAGCGCTCCCGCAAAAATGTCAAAGTGAATGGAAGTAGCAGCCCCGCGCTTCCTTTTTAATCCCCGTCCGTGGCTTCGAAGCCGTGGATTAAGTTGAAAAATGCTATACTGCACTTTTAATTGCTGCGATGCAGAATTGTACCGCAAAATCACCCGAATTATCAGTAAACACACGATACACCCGAGCATAAAATTTGTTCCCTTGCGCAAGAACTCCATGGCGCTCTCTAAAACTATACAGTTTGCCCTTCCTAAATTGACCAATTAATAAGTATACCTTTAGAATCTTCTGTACAACTTCCTAGACTCTCCCGTATACGAGGCAGTTAGGATGCACTTTGTTCGCGTTTCATAGCACCACCGCACTCGTTCGACGTACACAGGTGCATCTCTAATTTATGATGCACCTCATTCACGATAACTCAAGCAGCCATTTAAGCTCTACATTTATGGAGATTACGGTGTAGCATCTATCTTTATCGACCTTTCCAGCAAATACCATAACGATACATATACATCAATATCTATAGGAAGCTTCGCAATTTCAAATTCCATCGTGTACCGAGTCAACGACCTTGACAACCACTTCAAAGGACTCGTCAACAATATATTATACACCTAAATCAGCTAAAAAGCTCAGACGGGATTACGTAAGCACTGAAAAATTCCTGCGCACGCAGCCAAGTTTTTTCATTAAACGAAGTCGGAGCGCGCGCGGGCGAGAGGACAAGAATAAGAGCTATACACAGGAGCTGAAGGTGGGGGCTGAAGTTTCTTGTTCGCTTCGCAGACTTGAATAATGTTGCCGAGATGCAGGTTTACTCTGTTTGGGTCTGTGTACGTGCGCGTGTGTGCGGGCGGGTGTGTGTGGGTAACCGAAGGGGAAGAAGTGCTGCTACGCGAGAACAGCAGCGGCATAGGCTTGTAGGAGGGAAGGAACTGGAGGGGAAAAGCGGCTTGCACATGACAAAGTGCCTCCACGTGCTATATAGACACTTGCGCGGGGATCGGGGAGGGGGGGAGGAGCCGGTCGGGTACAGAAGGGGTTTACAATATCGCCGAAACAAAAGGCCTCGTGTGTATCGTCCAAGACGCCGCCGCGGCTTTTGCTCGTCCCCGTATGTTTATATATACATGTACGCGCGCGCGCGTGTGTGTGTGTGCGCGCGCGAAACGAAAAATGCTCGCATTCATTCCCCATCGCCCCCGTACGTGTCCAAATTCTTTTTGCGGATTCTCTCCCACCTCTCCTCTCTCGCTCTCGGCGCATTTGGTCCCCGTCCGAAAGCTCTAGCCGTCTCTGTCTTTGCTCAATCAATCTTCGTACATTGCACTCTCCCTCTTCTCTCCGCTTTTTTTTTTTGCCCTGAAGTTCGCGAGCGCGCGCGAGCCCCCGAAGTTTCTCTCTTCCTTCTTCCTTGTTCTCCTCCTGCCCCACCTCCCCTTAACCCCCTCTATCCTCCGTCCCTCGCCGCCTCATCCTTCTCTTGCTTCTGTCTTCTTTTAGGTCGGTGAACGACGACTTCCCCTCGGCAGCAGCAGCAGCTTTTTCGCGCGCGCACACGCGGGGCGCCTATCATCAACCCCCACCACCGCCCCATCGCCGATATTTCGCTGCTTCTCTGCCTCGCGCCTTTATTCTGCTCGTTTTCTTGCTCTCTCTCTCTCTTGCACTCTCTCCCCTCGTACTTTCTGGCGGCACCTTTCCCCTCTCGTGCAGAGTGTCCTCCTGCGCCTATACATCGGCTGCCTACCTTGCCGCTCGCTCGGTTATTCCCCTTCTTTTGCGCGTTGTTCCGCCTTCCTCCTTCGTCTCTCTCTCTCTGTCTCCGTTTCTCGACGCTTCCCTCCCTCTCCCTCTAAATATCATTTTGTTCATTGTCTACACTCCGACGAGCGCTTTCTCTTTGCTCTTGTTGTTTTAACCTCGCCAGTCGATAGTTATTGGATGGCTTTATTAATTATTGTCTCGAGTCGGTCTCGTCGAGTGCGCAAAAACCGTCTCCCTGCGGATTATTGTTGGGATGCTTCAGTTTTTGGACGGGCTGTTTCGATCATTATTTTAATTCCACTCATGTTTTGTATCTTATAGCTAAATGAGTTAATTATCATTGATGAATCGGTGGAGCATGATAAAGTTACAATTGCATTTCTAGTATATTCTAATTGGATCATTATTATTCATACAATTTGATATATACTTACGTTATCAAGTTGAAGTTTACAATCGGTATACCTAATAATTCCTGGCAGCCGATCTGTCAGCTTATCTGAAAACTATCCTTTTTTAAATCTTATCATGATGTCAAAAGTAATTAACCGTTAGTTCCCGTCATGATATATAGTTATTTATCAATGATCAATACCACACTAAAATCTTTAAACGTGTAAAATATTTCAGTCCCGATATAATTCGCATAATACAGAAAATATAGAATTAGATTAGAATATCGCGAGATTAGTTTAATCGAGGATTCTTTCATCCTATTGTGCGTGATATTACGCATGATCAATAACCTTTGACAGATTACGATTTGTTACGTCAACCATCTCAATTGGTAGTTTTCTCGTTAGTTCAACTTCAAAGTAAGTACTTTTCGAGTATTTTCCAATGTATGCACAGGCTCGGTTTGACTTTTTCAGCTACACAATGCTTTTCTTACCGAAGAATCTCGGAAATAAGCCTTTAGAGAAGAGCGACTCTGACGCCCGGAGGGTAATTTCTGATACTTTGGCGAGGGAGCTTGTTGAGTTTGAAGTTACATTCGTATTTAATTACTAAATGAAATCGATAATCCACAAGTTGGAACTTCAACGCAAACTTCTTCCAAGTACCATAATTTCTACAGCCAGGCTCCGAGCCAACTTCACTTCCAACTCATTTTAGCGGTATTCAGATAAACAAGCAATTTCAGTCTACCCGCGAAAGGCTATTCAACCTTGATACACTTTGAGAAAGTACAATTTATACACATTTTACACAACAATGCAATCTGGAAGTCGCAGTACAAGACAGTTCGGTACTATTTCACATAGCGATTGGAAAAAGACACTGCGACTTTTTAGACGTCGGGATCAGTTCCGTCAATTGTTCGAATGTCGATCAAATTCAATGAGATATATATATATATATATATATATAGGACGTTGTGTTCCACATGTCTATCGCATTCGTTATGCACGGTCAATAATTGTTGTTTTCAGCGGCAAAATCAGCCGCGATTGAAGCCAACGCTGCTCTCGCGTATACGCATACAGACAAACCATACACACACACACACACACACACACACGGATAAACACAGACCCACAAGAGGTTGACGTATAACGTGCTTTATTATTATTTGTTATGTCGAGTGGGATAAAATTTCTCGTAGGAGTTGCTAGTCTATGCTGCATGCGGAATTCGAGCCTGGTATTTGGTCATGGTCGGTTACGCATCATAGGATCGGAATTTTGCAGTCTGAAAATCTAAAATTTCTTTCCCTCCACTTATAAAACGCGCTCGCGCGAGCGTCATCCTTTTTTGTCTTTTATATTTCACGTTTCATAGAAATTCTTTTCTATTTTAAATTGTAGCCTCTCTCTCTCTCTCTCTCTCTCTCTCTCTTTCCTCTCGTTTTATGCTATTTCCTATATCTCATACTCCATTATCTTCTCCAGCGTATGGCTTTCTATACCTTGTCATTTCCTCTCCTCCTTTTTCCCTCAATCCATCTCTTTCTCCTCTCTCTCTCCTCTCTCTATACTTACTCCCTAATTTTCTCCAACTCTTTTTCTTATCTCTCGCTCTCCCTCTCTCTCTCTCTCTCTCTCTCTCTTCTCTCTCTCTACTCTCTACGCCCAATAGCATCTATACATTCTCTTTTCCCTTGCATTTCTTTCTCTGCCATTACCCCCCACCCCTTCTTCTCTCTCTCTCCCAGCGGCGTTCTCCCTCCCTCGGAGGATCGCTTCATCTCTGTCGTTTTTCCTCAATTCCTCTCTTTCTCCCACTCGTTGTCCAATTTTTCTTCGATTCTTTTTCGCCGGCCGCGTCCTGTGTCTCTCTTTTTCTCCCTCCCTAATACTATAGCGATACACGCTCTCTCTCTCTCTCTCTCTCTCTCCTTCTCCTCTCTGCAGCCGATATTTCTTCTCCTCTCGCTCTCTCTTTATTTCTCTCTCTCTCTCTTTCCATCGCTCGGCTTATCCTCGCGAGCCGTGCCCCACTCGTCGGCGGCGGCGCGGCGCGCGGCTTAGCGCCACTTTAATGTAACATTAATAAAAAGCAACAATCAATATCTTGGCCGTAAAAAAATTTAATCTATAACAGAGCGAATTCCCGAGGAGAAGGAAGGAGTGGGAGCGAGAGAGAGAGAGAGACGGACGGATGGAAGGAAAGGAGAGACAGTGTCGTAGTCGGGCTTCACTGGTGCCCCGTTCTGCTGCTGCGCTACTGATGCGCCATGCTTTTTGCTTGCCACCGCGTCCTTTATCTACTGCCAGTTTCAGGGGAATACACGAACTTCTCTCGTCTTCTTTTCTTTATTTTTCTTAGCTTTGCTTTTTCCTCTATCTTCGGACTGTTAGGCTACCTTTTATTTTAAGTTCAAGCGTGGAACGCCACGTATTTTATCTTATTGCGTACCGAAGCGATGATTACTGTTTTTATCTGCGAAAACTTCTTGATCGCAATTTTATTTATCAAAATGACGGGTAATAGCACGGAGCGGTGGGAGCAACGACTGCGGCAAGAATGCGTTTAATCATCGGAATTATTCGTGTAAAAATAATGAACATTTTTAATAACTGTTTACTAGAAAATACAGAAAAAACGATAATTGTTTTTTTTAAACTGCTGGTACAGTCATGTTCCACCGCTTACAGTTTATTCTATTTAATGTACTATATATAGACGTTCTGGTCAGTGGCCGTATTAAATATGCCACCCTCGCTTCTAATATGCTTAAGTGTTGGCCAGACCTCCACTCAAATATTAATCAATTTTTCGGGTGTTCTTTTACATAATGATGAAAGGCATTAGGAGGTTTACTTTGCATACACTTTTTTTTCCAACGAAAATAACAATCGAGTGTGTTCACGATATTGACATTTCTGTATTGATTCGGTTCTTTATTCAACGTAATATAGTCACCTTGAAGATACACTATTTGTGACAATCATTTCTTCCCCAATGCCTTCCAGTTAACTTATCACAATTTGGTTAAACAAGCAATTATTTGCTTACGGTTCTTTTACGATGAATACAAATACAATGCTAGAAAATCAAATAAATTATTTCAAAATTTGTCCGATAGCTCGGAATCAAAAGCAACGATATCAACGAGAGAACATTTCCAAGTTCGGAAGGCAGAGAAAGAAGACGTGCCCTTGAAAACGTAAAAAGGTCCGATTTCCCCGGCGGCGTCTGCCGCTGCTGCTGCTATTCTCCCCCTATATACAACGCCGTCTGTACACATCCCATTTTTCTCTCTGTCTAGCAGTCGTTCCCTCGATTTAGTCGCATCGCGTCGTGCACCCAGAGTCGTTGACGCTTACGTTATATACACGACCTTTTACCTCTAGCACATATATATACGCGTCTCTCTCTCTCTCTCTCTCTTTCTCTCCACATTCACTGCGAGAAGAGAGGAAAAAGTCGAGCGGATTCATTAAGTATTGACGACTATACTTGAAGAATCCGTTCTTTCAGAGTCTTAAATTAATGCAGTGGAGCTTCAATTTTTTTGCTCGTTCGCTTTGTGAGACGATATACTGCGCTTTCGTAACGTGTAATTGTAGGAGCATTGGCAATTGTATGAAGTGTTAAAAAAGATTAATCTGGTACAAGTCTAGCGAATCTCAGCTTGAATCACCGCATGTAAACGGTTGGTATCTCCAGTGTATTGCAGAAAGTATATAAGCAACGTTTTGCCAATCTATATATCGCAAGCTATTAGGCGCCACAACCACGGACGCAAAAATATGTTGACAATATATTATTCGAGGATACGTTGACAAAATATTATTGATTTTTTGAAGTCCAAATAATTTATGTCGACAATGTATTGACAGGCGATATTGTCAGTGTGACATCGGACTAATTATACCTTAAGCTTTAAGTATTAAAATATTGAACAAAAAGTAATGCTTCAGCACTACTTCTTTCAACCTTTGTTCTATCGTCTTGCATATAGTGATGGAGTCCACAATTTTACCAGACTTACTTACCCCAGACCTTTATCAGACTATTTCAACTAGATTCTTGGCATATCGATACCAGAATAATTTTATTAAGCATATAGATCTTATTTAAACGATGACTTGTCTATTAATTATTTGATGATTTGACTTTGGTTTCGAATCAATTTTTATTTTGCTTCGCGATTTTCGATTTCTGATAAGCCTTGACTAATCATCCATTCGTCATTTCCTTCCCAAAAATAGCTCGCCCTTTTCTCGGCATCGACACCGCAGCGATTTCCTTCCGACCGACAAACAGCGCAACGGGCGAGTTGCACGAGTGTAACAGGGGCGCGACTGCACGACGAGGTGAGCGAGTGTGTATGTGTGTGTCTGCACACGTGCGCCGCACGCCGGAAATGTAGAAAGGAAGAGAGTCGTCCTTGTTTGAGTTGCCGTCTCTGTCGCGCCTCTGCCTCACCGCTACCACCACCGCCGCTCTGCGGGTCACACGTGAAATTCGACGGTCCGCTATATTCTCGACCGAGGTTCAAGGTGGCTGCTGCTGCTGCTGTAACCTCGATTCTCGTTTCTAAACTCGCGCGCCGACGCGTCACCTGCAATAGTGCACAGCAATCTCCGAGGACGTTTTCCACATGTATAGCGGATGCACATTATTTTTTTGGATTTTCAGATTCGTCACGCGTGCGCGAGTGGAAAATATACGCATTTTCATAGAAATGCAAATGATATACCGAGGTGTTTTTTTTTTTTGCGGTCGCGCGGAAAATTGAACGAGAGACTAAACATATTGCAAACTGTAATTTTTCTATGCTAATTGTTATTTTAACGCCTCTTCCAGAGTAAAAGCCATTCTTTTTTCGTTCAGCGGAAAAAAGTATAGGATGCGAGTCCACTTCTTACACGCGTATCAGCACAATATGCAAAGACGTTTGGCAATTTTTCGAAAAATGTGCACATTTGAATTTTAAAAAAGCAGCCTATACAGTCGCCGCGTACATTCCCATTTTTAACTTCGGCGCTCTCTCGCGCACAAATATATACAAAAACGAACGTACCTGTATATGCGGTGTTACTTATGGGCTATTAAACATCGCGTGACTGTTTATGCGTGTTTTCACTTTGCTCGGGTCGACCGAGTCTTACGTAAAAAAATTTTTGCAAAATCGAAAATACACCTCGAACGGAGAGAGGACATTATGCGGGGCTACTCTATATGCAAACACGCAATTACATATTTATTCCATTAAAATTGGGTCGGAAACGGCCGCTTTAATGTGATTTTAATAATGTTAAAGTAGACAGAGAGAGATAGAGGGGGGAGAAGGAGTTTTGAGAGAGAGAGGCAAAAAAACGTGTTTTCTTTTTTGCGCAATCTACCGATTCCACACACGTGGAATTTTCCACTCCGAATTTTGTGTATAAAACAAATGCGCGAGCGAGTGTGTATATCTCCGTCACCTCCTTTTTTTTTCCAGAAAGAATTACAGTATATGTATAGATAAAACGCTCGGTCGTATGATTAAATAAATGTTGATAGTGATGGCGCGCGTAATTGCACAGTCGCGCTCGCAAGCTGTATAGTACAAATTCAAAAACAAGTTTTATCTATTCGGTGACTCGCCGCATGACTAGTCAAATTGCCTTTTTGACATTGAACGCGCGCGCGCGCGAGCGAGCGAGCGAGTCTGCAGGACGTTTTCGAAACTTCTCGAAGCGGAACCAAATCGCTTTTTGATTTTCACGCTCGAAACGCTCTCCGAAGTACAGTTGACTCGGAGAAGAAAGAAAAGAAAAAAAGAAACGTTTTTCCGCTAAACTCGTCGCTGGTAGCGGGTAGTCGCGCAGTACGCGGGATCTCGGTAGTTCGCATCGGCAGCAGCTATAGGCTATCATCGCGTGGATCATCGCGCGGCTCTCCTCTCTCATCCTTATCGCGATAGTCCATCCCCGCACGCTTCTGCTGCCATTCACCTGTGTATAACATACGTTTGTGTTTGTACGCTGTAGGCACGCACGCGCGCGAGAGAGAGAGAGAGAGAGAGCGTCGACTGTCAAGATCAAGGATGTGCCAGAAGTGAGATTCGCGGCTTCTTCTGGTCGAGTATACGTTTGCGGAGTTGGGCGCCTGCCGTTGCGTGACTGATCGGTATGTGCAGTAAACCATCAACCGGCTATTCAGTGTGGCGTGCAGCCGCCGCGCCTTCCCCTCCTTTCTTCCTTGTTTTCGTGTGCCGCGCCCGCCGCCGATCTTGTTTTCGAGCTTCTCTCCGTATACGGGATGTTTTTCGCCGCTTCTTCCTTCGGACACCGGCAAATTTTGCACAAGGAGGAGCGCGCGTGTAGCTTGATTGTTGGCTGCAGAGTAGTTTGGATGCTACTTTTGAGAAAGTACCGTTGCTCGCGAGGTATAGGGAAGGGTGTCTATAGGCAAAGTGTTTTGACCTCGCAGCAGTTGCTGCTCTGGTTTTTGGATGCAAATATTTTGCAAAGGATGAATGAGCGCGTGGTTCTCGCCCCGTGTAGCTTTTGTTGAATGAGTCAAAAAGTACCGGGGGACGCGAGTGAATGGACTCGAGAGTGTGGCTTACCGCACCTGACTATTTCCACTTGACGTCTCCATTCATAGCGTAGTTTCTCAATTCTCTTTTAACGAGCTCACACTTTCGGTAGTATTCTATTTTGTAGCTGTTAGCATAAATTATTGTAGCCATTACGCGTTAGCTTTAATCGTTTTCCAGATTTTCATCTAGAGCAAATTCTGTTGTTGGTAATATGTAGCAGTTCTCCGAGCTCTCGAGTCGAGTCTCCAGAACTCCTAGAAGCAAAATTGGGAAGGGTGTATAACTCGATCTCCGGATTTTCTTGCTTCATTTCTCTGTCGCTTATCGGATTTGTTTCACATTTCGTAGACTTGATGGAAAATTAAAAGGCCGTTACAGGCTAAACGCATCGAACGTTTTCAAAATTTCTGCAGAAGCGCACAATCTCCTCGTATACGTATATACGACTAAAATGAAATACGAAAATTCCTAATGTATTTTACTAATGCTATTTTCTATATCTAATCTTAACGAGTTAAAGTGTCGACGCGGGTGTTAATATTATCGACGCTCGCTTGGCGTTGTTTATTGCTCGGCGCTTTTTTTTTTCGAAAAAATAATGGAAACTAAAAGGCGATAAAAACGGAAATAACTTTTTCTCTGGGAATGGATTATATCGGAAGGAGGAAAGACCGGCCATACGTGAAACATTGCCATTGTACATAAGCGAATAAGTTTAAAGAGACATAAAAATCGAATTGTCAATAAAGCAGAACTTGGAGATGCACTCGTTCTCTCTCTCTTTCTCTCTTCAAAAAACGAGTGTATATCCATTATTGAATTTCGTTGGTGCGCCTTTCAATTTCAAAATAGCGTGTGGCTGATAGAATTCTTTGTGTGCCGCGGACACAATGCGCTATATAAGTAACTGCCGCTACAAAAGTGTATTAAATTACAAGTCTGTTGAAAAAAAAAGAAGAAGAGAGAAAGAGAGAGAGAAACGCCACATTGTACGGTTATAATAGAATGTAGCAAAAGATATTCGATGTTAGGAATCCAGACCATAATCATAATAAACAGTCGTTAGGTCGAGTTAAATACCATTGTCGAGAGCTCGACGTCTAACAATGGCTAGGGATTGGGTTTAGGAAAACCAGCGAGCGCTGATATCTTATCTCTCTCTCTCTCTCTCTCTCTCTCTCTCTCTCGACTTCTACGGTCCCGAAGTTTTCGAAATAAGAATTAAGCTCTCTCTTGCCGAGATTAAAAATCGAAAGAGCTGGGAGAGGAGGAAAGAAAAAAATGGATTCCTGTTCGCTCCGGCTGTTCGGGTAAAAGGCGCAATTGAGGTCTGCCGGCTGCGGCCGAGCATGAAATTCTATTACGTCCCGATGATAAAACTATAGAGTACATACAGCACTCGATCTCGCCAAGTACATATTTTAGAAAGTCAAAACTTCTATATACCTTATATACTTCGTTCGTGTAGCAGCAGCGAGTCTATCTCGGCTCGTTGGGATGGAGGGAAAAAAAAAAGAACAGTTCCTTTATAGAAACGGGTATGCGGAAATCTAGCCTTCTTATCTGAGATTGTTCCTTTTTTTCTCTCTCTCTCGTGTTTCTCCTCCATCCGTAACTGTAATCGCCTGACAAAATAGCTTTCTTCGAGAAGGCTGAATAGGAATTTTTGAAAAAGATTGCACATTTATGGAGCGCGGGGGGGGCGGGGAGGAGGGCAAGTTGAAAAATATTCTCTTTCGCCTGCGTCCCACGCATTCGGAATATAGCGAGAGTTCGCCTATATATTGATGTATTCGACGGGCTTCGGCGAGTTATACACTTGGCGCATAAATCGATCGACAGCTAAAAATGGAATTTTCGAATTTCTACTATGCCAAAACATATTTTGTCACTTTTTATCTACCTGCAACAACGATTCGTTTTTTTTTTGTTCGTTTCTTCCGGCTTCTATACAGACGATAAATCGTTATCTAGTTACAACAGCGCGTGTATTTCTTTTTTTCGAAAAAAAAAAAAAATAGAGAAAAAACAGAAAAAGTACAAACTACTCGTCGTATAGTTTATCTGTAGCTGTGCATTACAGCAAAAGCGAGACAAACTGTCGGTGCGGGCGTGTGTATACGATATAAAGTCGACAAATTTCTCGCGGCTAGTTTATTCCGCGTTGCAACATAGCGGCGAAGAGCAGAGAAAAAGAAACGAGTTTTCCAAAAATAGCCGCCGCGCTACATTTGCCTTTCAATTTGATGGACAAAGTTAACAGTTTGCACACGCGTAGCAAACCAAGAAGAATACCATTTTTCTCTCAGAGCTAGCGCATTGCATACACACACACACACACGTATATAGTATAGGCGGTATGAAAGCCTGGGCAACAAAGGACTTTTGACATTCGACTCTGGGCTTGCTCTCTCGCTCGCTCTCGTTTTTTTTCTCTCCCCCCCCCCCTGTTTTTGTCATTCGGCGACACATAAACCCTCGAAAAACAATTAAAGTGACAAGCGCACATCTACGGGTTGGAAATCAGTTCTCGGTGTGCAGCTCAACCTACGATCCTGCCTGCAATCGACAAAAGAGAGCCGAAGAGCAGGGGAAAAAAAGGAAGGAGGGAGGTAGAAAACACGTCGCGCGCATTTACTCTCTCTGTGTCTTTTGTAAGTGCCAAAATCGATAAAAACAATACTGCGCGGCAGCGGTTTTATAGCGAATCTCTCTCTCTCTCTCTCTCTCTCTCTCGCGCTCTGTCTCTGTGTATGGGTAACAACGTAAGGGCCACACGTGTACAACATGGAGAATCGAGGATGACGGCGACGAAGGTTACACATGCAAAAACGAGATGTATATAGAATACGAGAGCGGTCCACGGCGGTATACAGCGCGCGATATGCAACATCTCGGGGCCCGCGCGCTTTTCCCTCGGCTACGCGGTTTTCAGCCTGCACCTGACAGCTCGGTGATTTAGTTTTCGCGAGTGCGCGTGTCATTCCAGAGTTGCGGCCTCCTCTGTATGTGTGTCTCTCTCTCTCTCTCTCTCTCTCTCTCTCTCTCTCTCTCTGCCTCTCTCGGTGTGTGGGGCACGTGTCATTGACACGCCTCGGTAGGGCTACGGCCGATACGCTAAAACTTACGCGCATTTTTGCCCGAAAATTTCGTCATTCCTTTTTTTTTTCGGTATAGCCGAGCGGACCCGCACGTGAATGTATACCTGTCTGCACGGTCCTTCTTTTCTTTTTTATATCTGTCCGCTATGTCCTGTGAGAGATACTGTGTATCGGCCGAGTGCTTTTCGTCATGTCGAACCTTTTTCTTGCGAGAGTGTCCGTTCGGTCTCTCTAGTGTAAAAATCGATACGTTTACAACGCGACATTGCGAAATTGTTGCGTTATAACGGCCTGACTTCGTTATATCGATGATTCTTTGTTCGTTGTTGACGATTCTAGGGTAATTTGAGGATCGAGTATATCCGTGGTTTGGAATTGCGGCGGTTGCTAAATTTGAAGCCTGAATCGGATATTAGCATCGAGCATGTTCAGATGGACGATATGGAAAGGTACAAACAGGAATATGATGTAAAAAGGAGGGAGATTTGCACCATATAGGGGGGGAACTGTACATACCGCTGAAAAAGGACAAGATTTTGAGTAGAGCAGCATTTAATAAAGATTGAAATGGGAATACTATGTCTTATGTATTCATAAAGATATCATCTCAGGAGCGCATAAATAAATATTATATTGAATTCTTGAATGAGTAATTTTACAGTTAGCTCGAATCACTTTTATATTTAAGGAAAATATTGTAAAAGAAAAGTTCTAGGTTCCAGTGAGTTTCAAGTATGTATGTCAACAGAAATTCAAAGTCTTATTCTAAATTTAAAATAATTCTTTTTGAATTTCTGTACCATTATGATAAATCTTTAAACTAAAAACATTTCTTTCGTAAATATTCGATAAAGTACAGTTGGAAGCCACCTCTCGAGTCGTCGATCAATCCTCGATAATTCCCTCGCAAATCACGCCAAGTGCGCGTATTTTCAAATTGCAATATATCCAGCTCAGTCTCTTTAAACGTAAGCATGACGTCGAGCGCGCGCTCCAACCCAGAAGGTCGCGACTCTATTGCAGCATCCGCACGAAGCGCCGCGAGTACGATGATCTCCGCGAGACTACATACACACATTGTCTCAACACACGATCTCCAGAGTGAGACGAGCGCAGCCGCGCCAATTTTTCCGAGACTCTCCGTGACTCATGCGACTCCCTCCTCACTCCAAAATCCTTTTTATCTCTAAACAATACGATATATCCCTTTCTTTATTCATCGCTCTCGCAGCTCGGGCTTTCGTCATGAAGCGCAATGCCTTTTCTCTGAATTTTTTATTTCTCTTAGTTTCTAAGCTGACGGATGATTCATTCGTGTTTTCCATGCTAATTTTATGATTTTAATATGAACAATTTAATTACGTGATTGCATATATTTAACTTGGTATTTTGGTATAATTAGCGAGTGCTTTTATTCAATAAAAATGATAATTAAAGTGAGTAAGGATTTCTGTGTCTTTATGAAAATAAATATTTTTAGATACTAATTGAGGCAATAAAAAAAAGAGTATAAGAGTTGTCCCCGATTCGTTGGACGTAAATAATACCGGTGTATAAGGAAATTCAATTCCGTTGTTTCGTTTTTAATTGAACTTTGAAATAAAAGGCAATATCATATTAAAAAAAAATATGAAAAAAAAAACAGAAAAAAACAGAAACTAGACAGTTACAACGCACGGCATTTCAAACTTCGCTCGAACTTAAAATAACAAAAATTTAGTATCCTTGCGCGCAGTACATTATTTACTCTCCAACGACCCTTTTATTTCTCATAATTCTTAGTTTCCAATTACACAGAGAAAAATCTCCAATTCGAAAAAGAAGCAGAATTATATTACTTCTTTCTCGCGGAATTCCTTTGTGTCGCGCCTTTCATATAACAATTCAAAATGTCGCCGGTTTGAAAATAGTTATTCCGCGATCGCGCGATGAATCAACAATGCGAAAAACGAACTTTTGTGCTCAAAGACGCTTCTCTGTATCTATAAGAGAAGCTGAAATCAATCTTAACGGTGTGTAGGAAGGGGGGGGGGGCGAGAGGCAATAGGGGGTTGGAAAACGCGAGAAATATAATGTAAATACGAGCGTATTGATTAATACCGGCGGTGCCTCGCGAGGAGAAGAGAGAGAGAGCTGATAAAGAAATGTCGTAGTCGAAGCCAAGCCAGACAATTTTATTAGACATTATTTTCTCAGGGCATTAAATTTATACGGGGCGGGGAAAATATTCGCGTCGGTGCGACGAATCGTAAAGGAAACTTCGACGCAATTTTTTCTTCCTCTCTGAGGCGGCGGCGGCAGTAACGGCGACGGCCTTGCCATGTTTTTTCCCTCCTCCCTCTCCTTTTCCTTTTTGAATCGATCGAAGGAAAACCGAGAGAGCGACTCTTCGGAATTTCTCCGACGCTTGGCGGCGGAGAAAAAGGGAGGACTGGAAAAAAAAATGAGGCGGGAGGGAAAGGAGGAGGAAGAGAGGACGAACCGAGGAAATGGAGGGAAACGAAAATAAAATGAACGAAATTATAAAGAGGCTAGCAATGGGGGAGCAGGACGAGGAAGTGGGGGAGAGAGGAAAAAAATGCGATAAGAGACGGGAAATAACGGGTGGACTTGATTTTTCGATGTTGCGTCGACTGTGTTGCCGGAATTTTAAATTGGAGCGCCGAGGAAAAACGACGTGTATTTTGAAAGATGTAGTCGTAACCATTTTTTCGCCTGTAATAATAACTTACAGTTAAATAAGAGACTTTTGTAACGATTTAAATATGTTGAATTATTTTGCTCGTTGATATTGGTGCATAAATATTCGACTGTTTCATACGAAAATGGCAATTTCACTATGGTTGGTAAAGTCTAGTCAATGTTTACAAACTGATCGTAAAGAACAAGCGACGCTGTAAACTCAAAACCGGAACTGAAAGATCATCCCATCAACTTTCGCAGAACCGGTCCACGCCAAAAATTAAAGTCCGGATAATTTATTATAAATATAGATCGCTCTTCCATCAAAATTCCAGTACACAAGTTTTCCCGTACCCACTCGCGCGAAGGTCTCAAGATTCACGTTATGCTAATCGCTCACATGCACGCAGTATAGGTAACGCTTTATCCCAATAAAACGAGGAAAGACTCGCAAAGCATCTCAAATACAATTTTCCCGCAGCTAGTTATCAACCCCGATTAAAAGATGGTATAATAAGGATTTTTCAATCTATATGTATACCGGTAGAACAGGTTTTCGCCTATTTCCGTAAACACGCGCCTATATATATATATACGGTCAGGTATGCATTTTTTGACGAGCTCGAAATATCTCAGGCCCGCTAACGACAGCAGCAGCAACAGCAGCAACAACAACAGGGAGCACAAAGCGCGTCTGGGAGCTACTGCACAAAAGAAGGAGTGCAAAATTCAGTTTGCGCCGGGGATCCAAAGGATAAAGAGAATAAAGTATAGAGAGGAGAGAGGCGAGGCCGCGCGCGATATTGCGCGATCTTTCAAATTTCTTTGCGCGACTCGGGTACCACCGCGCCAAGTTTTTACCCCCCCAACTCTGAAGCGGTGTGCAACCCCCGTTCCCCCCCAGTCGGTAGCCGCCACTTTTATACAAAACTTTTAACAAGTATTTTTCATTAAAATCGCGAGAGCGGCGCTCCTCTCTCTCCCTTTCGGCGTGCCCGGAGAGTAGGAGATGGAGGTGGAGGAGGAGGAGGAGGAAGGAAAAGGTGAAGCCGGGCGGTAGCGGGCGCGCTAACGATTCGCGACCTAATTAATCCGCGGGTCATTAGTTTTTATTTAATAAGCCTCCCACCACTTGCAGCAGACCCACCGCGCTCGCGGTCAAAGCGCGCGGATAAAGCTTCGCCCTCCTCTCTCTCTCTCTCTCTCTCTGTGTATGTATATATAACTGCAGTGTGGCTGTGAGTGCTTGTGTGTATAAAGGTGTGTAGGTCTGAGCCGCCGCCGCCGCCACCCCCGTCAAGGGGCGCAAGTGGGAGAGGGCTGATAATTGGAAAACTCATTAACTGTTGTTTTGAGGAGGAGGAGGAGGAAGAGCGAGCGGTCGAGCGCCGGAAAAATTTTAATTAGAAATTGTTCGCGGGAAGAAAGGAAGTGATTTTTCACTCTCACCCTACTGCGAACAGTCAAAATACAATTATCTTCTCGCTACCGCCGCCGCCGACGCCGCCGCCGCTGCTGGCCGCCGCTGCTGGCCGCGCGCGCGTCTGGCAAGTTTTATACCGCCTTCTTTTCTTCTCTCTCTCTCTCTTTCTCTTCTCCACCCGCAGTTAGCCGCTAGAGGGCCCGGATTAGTTCGATTTAAAGCCGCTGCAGCTGTGCTGCGCGCATCGCAGCCAACAATCGATTCCGATTGAACGCAAAAAAAATCGCTATCCGAAGCCAACCGACAAACTCGACTTTTGGAGTTTGATATAAAGTGCGCGGCAGGGCCCTCCGACCCTCTTAATTAATTTCTTTTTCGAAAATGTAGGGAAAAAAACGCGCGTACGTGCGTGCGTGCCCTCGAACCCGTCTAATTTTATAATGCGAGAAATCCTAAAGGACGTAATTATAATACGGTGTAAACGGGGAGCGTGGCTTTGAGAAAAAGTATTGACATACTTTTTTGCTCGCGCGTCTCTGGCAGTTGCGTTTTTATAATTGAAAACTCGCGGCCCTGATTTTATAATATATAAAGTTCGTATAGAGCCGTGGCTGGTTGTATATATAAAAATCCTGCGAAAGAGTATGCGCGTATATTTAATTAATTAATTAATTAATTAATAATATTTGTAATTCCTTCTGTCGCTTTAATATCATTCAGTACGTCTTCTTATATACTGGAAATAATCGACTGAGAAATGTCCATTCTTCATCGTGTTCATTCAAGTTTCTAGCTCACGAGAAAAATCAAATTTTCCACGAAATATCTTACAAAGAAAAAAAAATCATTACGCTTAATTTCGTGAGCCATATGAGTTCATTATTCGCTCGGAAAAAAGAGACCAGAGAGATATTCCCGTGGCTTTAAAAATAACATACATTTTTCGTGGCGCGCGATACGCAAGAGTGTCTCTCGCTATCAGCAATGCACTCGTTTACACTGGTTTTTCCGTTTCGAGTACACACGGGGCTTTTGACTTTGGGAGGAAGTAGGCCGATAAGAGGGCCCGGGCTCTTCGATATCTCTCGTCGTTCTCTCTCTCCTTCTTTTTTTTTATTTCGTGCGTCTTCTTTCTTTCTCTTTTTTCCGTCAGGGATTCTTAAAGACCTCGTGATTATTATATTCGTGGGATTTCGTCATGCTATGGCCGATCGTACGATGGCTATGTTTCGTAACGCTTCTGTCGTTTGTAATTTTTATTTTTGATAAGTGGAGAGAAAGAGAGGGGAAGAAAGGAAAATTCTGCGGCGCGCACCATAAATAGCGCGCGAAATCGATGTCGGCTTGGATTATGCTCGGGTTCTTTGATCGGCCTTTTTGTGCAGCGTGTGACTCATTTGTAGGTTAGGCGCATGTGATCTGAAATTCAAATTCTTTTTCCCGTTTACAAAATGATGAAAAACAATAAATTGTCGGTAGAAAAAGAAAAGCTTTTTGAAATAAAAGAAATGCGTGCACCAATTACACGGCACTCGTCTTATAGCGCATCTCAAATTCCATTAATCATCGTCCTGAATGTTTATGTATAAGATTATTATTCGTAATATGCACGTGGAAAGTGTTGAACAGCCTTTAGAGATTAGTCTAGAATGAAACTGTTTGGTTTTTGTCCGGCTCGTCATTTTTTTTTTTTTTTTAAATGGGTCTATTTGCGATCGGAGGCGATGGGGAATCAATATTTGTCGAGTCAAATCTGTACACGCAGCAGCAGCGCGCTTCGTGCGCATTCGGGAAACATTGAACTGGAATTTGATAAATTTTTATCGGTCAAACGCGAGTATTAAAAATTTTCCTTCTCGCCGGTGTTATATATAGTTAAAATAATAAAAACGAAACGAAGCGGCAGACAAGTGGTGGGGGCGAAAAGAGAGGAAAAAAGAGTGCGCGGCTCTCGATAACGACCCCGGCTTCGAAACACACAAAACAAAAAGTTATCTCTTCAAAATTTATATTTTCGAGAGACCGAAAACAATTCCGAGAAACTACGGACGGATGATTTTTAATATTCCACTGCTATACTTTCTCTCTCTGTCTCTCT
>UELU01143145.1:7992-21469 GCA_900490025.1 Megastigmus dorsalis | reverse complement strand
TATTATTCGTAATATGCACGTGGAAAGTGTTGAACAGCCTTTAGAGATTAGTCTAGAATGAAACTGTTTGGTTTTTGTCCGGCTCGTCATTTTTTTTTTTTTTTTAAATGGGTCTATTTGCGATCGGAGGCGATGGGGAATCAATATTTGTCGAGTCAAATCTGTACACGCAGCAGCAGCGCGCTTCGTGCGCATTCGGGAAACATTGAACTGGAATTTGATAAATTTTTATCGGTCAAACGCGAGTATTAAAAATTTTCCTTCTCGCCGGTGTTATATATAGTTAAAATAATAAAAACGAAACGAAGCGGCAGACAAGTGGTGGGGGCGAAAAGAGAGGAAAAAAGAGTGCGCGGCTCTCGATAACGACCCCGGCTTCGAAACACACAAAACAAAAAGTTATCTCTTCAAAATTTATATTTTCGAGAGACCGAAAACAATTCCGAGAAACTACGGACGGATGATTTTTAATATTCCACTGCTATACTTTCTCTCTCTGTCTCTCTTGCTTTCGATTCGTCAAAGGATATGGTTTCGTATAGCAAAGAGAGAAAATAACAAACCGAGTGTTTACGGAATTTCAGCTTGGCCGGAGAAGTGGAATTTTTAATTTCAAAAAAAAAAAAAAAAGGTGGAGTAGGTGATCACAAATGTTTACGCTTTTTATTGTTTCGCGTCGAGAGCAGCGCGGGTCAATGCGACGTGTGCTTTTTGATCTTTATCGCATCGCTGATACATTTTTGTGAAAGAAAAAAAGAATCGTAATCGATGTAGGCTTAATTAATATAACGCGCCGAGTCACATGCTTACGCAATGGCCGAACTCGTATATTTTTTTCAAATACGAAACGTCACTTCACGTGAACTCGTGAAACCGAAAACTTACTAAATAGCTGTTACAATCTTATCAATGGAATTTTACTTCTGACTCGGCTTCATTACTTTTCTGTAATCTTGGATTTTTCTCAGTAATCATGGAAGGTTCGAAAAAAATGTGGTGAGAAAAACTATACATTCAAAGATTATAAGTTTTATATACTATAAGATTCATGCAAAAAAGCTTCGTGCATTTTAAAAATTCTATTAATATCTTATCTCGCAGCTACAGAAATTTGTTTTTATTTTTCTCCGGATCATTACAAAACTGGTGCAAACACAATTTGCCGCGCAATTTGCACTGCAGTTCGTAATTAAGTTTTTATCTTTGCATATATTTTCGAAAGAAATTTCGTCAGAGCATCACGTGCTGTACACTCCAAAGTTTCAAGGTTGTATATATAACGAATAATAGTCAGATTTTTCCATCGCGGATGTTTTGATCCTCCGTAATTGAACTTTGTAAATTTAGTTTATAACCGGAGCGATATCAAATCTGGATGTACCGCTGACCTTAATTCGTTCGCGAACGGTACAGAAAAAATTTCGTGCCTCCTCGAAATAGCAGAAATAAAAACAGTTTCGAGTGTTCCGTGGATGATAAATATAAAAACGTCAGTGAGAGGGAGAGAGAGAGAGAGTGACAATTTATTTATAATTGAGCCCAATTGAGCAACGGCATGCGTCCCGATAAGGAAACATTATTCTCCTTTTCCAGATCCGTATCTCTCGAAATTCTTTCGGTTATTCGAGATATAAGCCAAACACTTCGTTTCTCTTTAAAAAGAACAACACCGTGTCTCAGCCGAGGACGAGCTCGAGGAAAAACTCGAAAAAATTTCCCACAATCGATCGATTGATCGACAAAAAGACAAACATGTACGGGGGGGGGGGGGAGAGAAACCTTCGTCGGACAGCGAGAGAGAAAAAGAAACAAAACGGAACTATATCGCTGTCAACAGACATACACACACATACACATACGAGGGCTTTAACGTCAGAGAGACACGCACGAGGTCGCAGCGACGCACATATACATCCGATAAAAATATCCAACGGCATATTAGTCGCTCGAACCGGCTCTCTCTCTCTCTCCTCTCCCTCTCTCTTATAAGACACGCGCACGCGTAGCCGGGGTGCTTTCATTCATTCCTTTTCTCTTCCTCTCTCTGTCTGTCTCTGCCCCTCTTCCAGAGCCGCTCATAGCAAACAAGATATAATCTGGCTGATTCGCCGCGACGCACTCGATCAACGGTCAATGCTGGTGTATATAAATACGAAGCCGATCGAAAAACAAGAGGCTCCGGGAAAAAAAGCGCGCGCGCCCGATGCGTCGCACGAGCATAATATTATGCGCGCTTTGTGTATCTGCAGTCGGTGCACGCGTGTACCACACATATACGCATACGCAGCGACGGTGTGTTTTGAGCGGTAGGTCAGGTTAGTAACCTGTATGAATGTGTCGCCTGCCGCGGCGCGATGTAACGTTGCCGAGCTGCTGACGCGGTGCTGCTGGTGGCGGAGCACATGCGTGTGCGCTGTTACATGCGCGCCACCGCCGCCGCCTCCGAGCTGCTCGTCTGAATGGACTATAGTAGAGCGTGCGGTTGAAAGGTGGGGAGTCCAATTCTGCTGTAGTGGTACGAGTCGCGTGTGTGTGTGTGTGTACGAGGCTGGGTCAATGAGTGAAAGAGATGTAGATTCGCAAAAGAATGCGCCTCGGATATGTATATTAGGAATGAGTGACGGAGATGTTAAGGGACATCTTACGCGAAGTGTTACATACAGCATTGTTAGATGGGCGTCGGCGAATTCAAGTCCCGCGGCGCGTCGAGTGCAGAGCGCGTCAAAATCGTTATAAGGAATGTTGAGCGGTACGTAAAGGCGAGTTGACGGGTCCTGCGTATGATTGCTTATACGCGACGATTCATCGTGAGTGACAACGATAACAAGTAATATATGATCACTGATCGAATACGTTTATGGTGTGCTCGTGCCGAGCGACGTGAAAGGGAACTTATTATATTCTGTTAAATCGCGGAGCCGATTATCTAACCCGTACCATATAGTCTCTGTATTATTTTGATAACAATGGTAAAAAGGTGAAGCGTTTTTAATGTATGAAGATTATTCGTCGGGGATGGACGCGTCTGTGTGTGTGTGTGTGTGTGAATGTGCGTGTGTTTGTGTATTTGCAAGTGCGCCACCGAGCAGTTTTGCGAATTGCGTAAGGATTTTTAAATACAATGGGAGCCCCAATGAAAAACAAAATTGAAAAAAACTCATACAGCTTGCGATATACGAAAGGGTATAAATTGATGACTGCGGTGCAGCATTTACATATACTCGATAAATGAGGTTAAAATTCAAGTCGCGATATATTAAGAATACAGTTTGTGTGTATTTTGGCCTTTCTGACACCTTGTGCAGGTAAATAGTTTGTCCTTTTCAACTCTTTAAACAAATTGGCCAATCTGTTTTATACATGTTAATACCAATAGTGTAAGTATACATAAATTATCGAGGCTATACAGTTTATTTGCGTTACTCACTTCTCGATACTTTTTGAAACATCTTTCAACAACATTCATTTTCGTACCAACCAAGCCGAGCTCACAAGCATCCTAGAAATCGAAATATAAACTGTTAACGAGCAACAAATCGCAGGGGCTGCACATCCACAAAAATTATCATTCATTACCGTGGCAAAAGTGAATACAACGAACCTCCAACCGTTCATTTTTCCAACCTCCACCAAGTGCAGTACGTCGATGCTAAAAAAGTCGCTAGCTCAAATCGCCATTCCTCGCGCTCTCGGTAAGAGCGTATTTTTTTCTTTTTTCCTTTTCGTTCGTTCTACAATCCTCGGCTATATACGCACAAGACAAGAAATTTGCGCGTAAACAGCGTTTATCTATAATTAGCGAGAGAGAGAGAGAGAGAGAGAGAGAGAGAGAGAGAGGAAGAGAAGAAGAGGAGAGGGGCGGAAGAGGCAAAAGTGGCATATACAGCCTATGTGCGTGAAATTGCCTCGGCTGCCGCCGCGGCATTATCTTTCCGAACGCAACAAGTTTTCAATATCTCTCTGGGCTCTGCTGTGTGTACGCGCGCGTAGCGTAGAGAGAGAGAGAGAGGAAGGAAAGCATAACTCTCTCTCCCTCTCTCTCTCTTCGAAACACATTTTAAGACTGATTTTAAGACTGATCAAGATAGTACGCCTGTGATATCATAGAAAGAAAGACTCACTGCAATTTACTAGATATTATAAGACTGATGAAGAGTATTGCGAAAATTGTATTATTATAAATTAATATTGTGTGATTATATTGGAAAATCATTTTTGTATATTTATACAAATAAAGAATATCCATCTATCTATCTATCTCTTCGTGTGTGTGCGCGAGTAAAAGAGAGCAAGAGTGAGAGAGGATGTGTGTAGCGGCGGCGGCGGCAGCACCCGAGAGAGTGAATGAGCGAGGCAGAGGCCGATGCGTGAGAATGAAGAGAGCAAGTGCGTGCACAGCGTGTGCACAGCTCCTTCTTCGTCTTCTAGCTCCCTCCCTCTTTCTCTCTCTCTCTCTCTCTTTCGATCTCGCTCGATCTCGCATATACACAGCGCGGGGAATCAACAACCTAGGCTATACATATACACACACGTATATATATGCGCGCAGGCGGGCTGCAGTTGCGCGCGCGTCGGCATTCCTTGCCCCCGAGCTACTGGCTCGCTCTCTTGTGTACTGCAGAGCCTGCCTCGATGTGTGCATATATGCAGCGTCCATTGTGTGTGTGTGTGTGTGCAGTGTTTGCGTGCACATCGCAGTCCGGCCTTTTTTTCCTGCAGCTCTGCCTGCAACGAGGTGCTGATTTTCGACGAGAGATTTTCGATGTGCTAAATTTCGGATCGTCAGCTTTATTTAGTGAGCAATGACTGATTATGTACAAATATGGAAAAAAATTGTAAAGACTCGCGTGGTTGTTTACGATGCAAAACTACGAGGTACGCTTGATTAAAGAAAGTAAGAAGGAGAAGTTGCGATATATATCGAATGTCGTATGCGTAAGTAGATATGCGCCGAGTCAAGCAAGACGCAAGACATTTTCTTTTTTTCCTTCATATTTTCCCATCATTCAAGGGACTGATATATACTCACATGCATTGCAGAATCAAGTCGATGAGTCCTTTTTTTTTTGTCGAAAAAGAAGATTCTCAGGCAGCGTCTTATTGCAGAAGCGGCCTTTAGCCGAGTGCGTGCGTCGTGCGTATATAGACATATTATACGCACTCGAGTCCGCACGTCGTATTAACGCACATGCCGTTATAATAATAGGTCGAATTTTATTTTTAAATTTTCTTATACATCGTTAATGGTTTCTTGAAGCTAATTAAGGAATGTCGTATGTTTCTAACTAGTTTTTAGATTGTTGTTAAATTATCGTGCATTTATTTGCCATTGTACTTTTGACTTATGGCAATATTAAAATGCATGGAATTTGCTCCGCGGTGCCGCACATGGCTGCGAGTCTATCTGTCTCTCCCTTACTGGTTCTACACTGCAGCTGCTGGCAAGTCGTACACACGCGCTTGGCTTATTTATACGGTCAATTCGATGATCGTTATATCTTTCGAGAAAGCAGAAAACAAAACCGGATGATTTCGTTCTTACGCGAGCATTTTATTCGTGGACGATTTTCTGGGAGAGCCGAGCGTGTGTTTTATTGTACAGCACATGTTCGCAAATTTCGGAATGTTTGAATAGCGGCGTGTCGTCGAATAGCGTCACAATCGATTTTCGCTCTCAGCGCGAATTCGTAATTATTTCAAATATCCGCCAACTGCGCCGAGGTTTCGGAATTCGTGCGTGATGTACGGCTCCTTTCGTGTGCGTGTGTTGCGCGTCTGTGTGGAGAATTTATTTATAGCGTGCTGGGGATATGAGTTTATTGGGATTGTAACAATTTGTTAATTGTGAATGTAAGATGGAGAAGGCTGCAGTGGTATGGATTGCGCTTTATGATTGGTCAGCTCTAGTCTGGGACGCATTCGACCAATAACAGTCTGAGAAAGAGTTCATGTATCGGGTTTTTTATTTAATATAACATTGATCTGTTTATATAACATTGATCTGAACAAACTTTTAAACTTTTCGAGGTTAAATATACAGGCAGACACTTCAATATTTTTGCATCATACATGAATAAAGCCATATAAGTATATAATAACTTTGATCGTACCGCGGGGTATTTTTTCCTTAAATGCCATAGACTTTATGTTTATCACGAATATCATTATAATTTTTATTATGCAAAGTTCTTTCTATAATAGTAATAAAAAACATGCATTCTCAACGGTGACAAACATTTCATTTGCATCAAGCTGTCAATTAACCTCGTGTCAATCTCACTGAACAATATGAACAACCTCGTTCAAAGTGCCAGATTTCATAAAATAAACTGTCTCATTAATCCCGAACAATTCACGTGTCCCATAACCCGATCGCAAAAAGTCAAAGCCATATCCACGACACGTTTTATAATAACCTGGACTCTGGCGGCATTAACAGCCGCAGTCGCTTATATAGCCGTGCACTTGCCGCGCAGAAAGAAGGAAAAGAAAGATACACACGCGCGCGGCGAGGTGCACTACCTCGTCAGCGCGCGTATATACATGACAGTAATAGGCAGCGGAGCGCGCGGCGCAATGTAAAAACTTGAGCTGCTGTTGGCGAGGAGGTGAAAAGCCCCCCTCGTAGAAATAAAATAAACGTGAACGCGAAGAAGTGGATGAGAGAGAGAGAGAGAATGAAAAAGGGCCAGAGGGGAAAAAAGGGCTGGCACAGTATACACAACGCGAATAACAGTTCATGGCCCGCGGGGATGGAAAAAAAAATAGAGGAACTCGGCTATACGCGGCAAATTCAATTTAGGCGCCGCTTTATCGCGTCGTAACATTACGATTCGTTGAAGTGCAGTGTTACACACACTCGTATATTTGTACGTTTGCCTGGACGCGCGCGGCACCGATTTCCTCCTCCAGCAGCTACTTTTCCATCATTATCCTCTTGATTCCGCAACTCTTTTGTGCGCCTTCTTCCTTCTTTTTCTCTTTTTTTCTCCATTTATACACAGTGACTCGCGTACGGAATATATGAATTTCAGATCTACTCGCGGTAACCGTTGCTGCGATGAAAATCAACAAATAATTACTATACGGGTACGCGCACGTAAATTAAGCTTTGCACTTGGTGAACATTTTAATTCGCTGTTCCGTTCCGGAAAGTCTCTCTCTCTCTCTCTCTCTCTCTCTCTCTCTCTCTCTCTCTCTTGGTATAGGTTGAGAGAGCGCGATGCAGCGGTCGTGAAAGCGCGCGCTCGGAATATGGGAAAAGATTTTCTCATAATGCGCCGCCGCGGCATGAGAGTCTGGAAAAGGCGTTTCAAACTGCGCGCACGCACTACACACACAATGCGCGCCGCGAAATCTATCAATTTCCTCGTGTATATAACACAACAGCTCACCTCACCGAACTTTCCAGGGATCCATATATACGATACGCACGAGCGGCCCATTTCTTTTTTTCTACACTTTGCAGCGCTCAGCAGCGCTACACTCGAAAGCGTAAGAAAAGAGAGCTATAGGTATAGAGGCTCGCGCGCCCTTTGATTCACGAGGCGTAGGAGTAGGAGTCGGCCCCGTGCAAGCTCTCTCACGGCACCTACCTCACAGTGCATCGCTCCCTCTCTCCCTTCCTCTTGCTCTCTTTCTCTCTCACTCGGCGCGAGGAAAGAGCGTGTGAGACCTTTCGCAATTAGCGGGGCCGCGGGGGCTTTTCACGGTTGCGCTCAAATTGCGCGTGGCCATGTACGGCTCTCGGCTCTCCTCTGCATCTCCTGTACATGTATATCGCGCGCGCGTATGTACGCGCAGTGGATCACGCACACGGTCGAGGTTGCGACTGCCGCCTTTGAGTGTGCGCGCGGAAAGCGGATGTGTGAGCGGCGAGCCTCCTTTTTTCTTCTTCTGTATATACGCACACGTTAACACGCGCGCAGGGATTTTGACGATTATATCGATTAGCGGCTCGTTGAAAATGCTCGCATGTGCTTCGACTGCTGCTTTCGGTTAATGTCGATGGAATGGATGCGGATGTTGGCTTTCTTATTCGAGTTGCGATTGTAAGTAAGGGGAAAATGCACTTGTGCAGCTGCTTTTGCGATAAACTTTTGATGAATTAAACGAAAGAGAGTCAAGTGATTGATCTGCAGAAAGTAAAACAGATTTTTGTAGTTGTTTATTCTTGAATTGGGTATTAAAAGTTATACATGTAGTAGAGAATGATAGAATCAGGTCAGATGCGTTTATTTAAAGAATAAAAGATGCGACGTTGCAAAAGTATTTAAAAGTTTAAATAAAATTTAATTTATACGATTGCCTCGTGTTAGAATACTTTCCAAGTACACAAAGTATAAAACGTGAATATTTGGAATTTCATCCACAGCATATGGGATTCATTATTAAAGGAACAACATTAAATATGGATTTCTGAATAATCACTTTAAACAATCAATAATACAAAGTAATTTTTTCGCTATATACATTAATTATAAGAAATGTATACTCGATATATTCAGACTATATAAAAAATACATTTATTGTTATTATTAGCACAAGTTTAAACCACTTTCTGAAATATTATAATTTTGTTTTTTTTTTCCTCAGCCCGCAAGTACATTACAAGCATAAAATAAATGGTTTAATGTTTAGCGTCGATCATGTCATATATACATTCTCGGAATATCCTCTTTTTGGTGTCAGTTTTCGCGCGACCGATGATAAGAGGTTTAAATGTGAATCCAACTTAAACAAAGCTGCGCTTTCCCGCTGCACGCTTGTATATAGGTACATGATTATGCAGCGTGTATAACTGTAATTCACTGCTTCGAGCTCTTTGATGTTTACGTACACTGCTGGGTTGAAGTTATTTTAATAAACAGGATTTTGGATCAACCGCTTTTTAACGGTCATTTCGGTATTTACTGCGTGTGTTGCGCATATAATTTATGTTTAAATCCTGCCCGTTTCGAACGGGTATGTGCTGCGCAATGTTGCTAAATGCAATTGATTTTTAAAGGTGTTCAAATAAATAAAAATAATAATTTGAAAGTTTTTCTGCCGAGCCTTGCAATTCCTTGAAAGACTTAATTTTATTTCGTACATAAACTTAGTTGATCGATGGAAACTGTTTACTTAAATAATTTGAAAAAATTGCATTTGATCATGTTATTAAAAAATCTGTTCTATACATACATACATACATAAGCGCAAGAAAAAAAGTAGTAAAATTTCCCCCTTTAACGGGCAGAATTGGGAAGTGGCATTCAAATGGCACGTGATCTAATGTTTGCTAGTTTTCACAGAAGTACTCCTATAAATTTGGAACTCTCGACAAGTAAACAAGGATAGATTAAGTTGTTGACTGTATACCCCCATCCTACAAGAAAACTGCATACTCCGAACAAAGGATAAAATGGCTTTTTAAATACTTTCCGCACTGCAAGCAACGCAAGCGGTGCATTGACCTTGCAAATAATTATCACGAGTCGAACAAAATAAAAACCGTTCGTTCATTTCACCGAGAATATCGCGTTATTTTCGGAAATAACAAATTGTCGCTCACCTGAAAAATTCGCAAAAGCTCCAAACTTACACTCGTAACAATCGCGTTCGTCAAGTATACGCGAAGCGATCGCAGTTCTTTTATCATTCGCGATCGCATCGATAACCCAATAGAAAAAGTTTTTTTTCGACAAAGATGAGCGACGCTTACATCATAGGCCGCGGCAGCAGAATTCTTCGCTTACACAAAAAAGTGCGCGCGAGCGCTCGAAAAAGGAGGGAATAAAAAACCAGCGACGAGAGAAAGAGAGGAAATATAAAGAAAAGAAACGCGCGAGAGGAAGAGAAAAAAATACCGGGAACTAAAAGTTGGCGTTTTTCAACAAAGTAATTTTCCCCCGTTTGCGTGCATTATTCATGGCGAATATTTTAATACTTAAAATACTTGAAAAACTTTCACGTTAAAGCCACGACGAAGGCACACAGGGATTCGCTTCTCTCTCTCTCTCTCTCTGTATATATGTATACATTTGAGAGAGAGAGGCATTAAAAATCTTCGGGGGGGGCCTTTAAAAATTTTTCTCCTCCTTTTTTCCGAGAAAACCGCCGAGCTTTAATGACTCGCTAGTTTCCCCCCTCCCCTCGTGCCCCGCGCTTATTATTGTGATTTCGAGGAACGCGCACTTCACAAAGGATATATTCGCTCTGACGAAAGAGAGAGAAAGAAAGAGAGAGAGAGAGAGAGGCATGCAAAAAGGAGAGGTTCGATTCGGCGAACCGTGAAAGAATGTCCTGCGCGCACTGCACCGGCTATACTATCCTCTCTTTCTCACTGTGTGTATATACGTGACGTGTGTGTGTGTGTGTGTGTGTGTGTGTGTGTGCGCAGTGTCGTTTCGACGAAAACCTGTTGATTTTCAGCGTTTCGGAATATAGCGTCACATGCACTCTGAGCCCGCCGCGAGTCATTTTCCTCGTCACCTCGACTCTACTGCTTCGCCTGTGCTTTTTTTTGGTCTTTTAACAGTCGTTTACGGGTAAAGTTTCAGGTTAACCGAAGATTTTCTGGTATATATATATATAGTTGACGGTATAGCGGAAGAATTTTCTGAAAAGAGGAGGATCGACCACAGTATCTTATTTCTCTGGGCTGGACACCTTTTTGCGTGGAAATAATTTTAATGGTGAATCCGAGAACGTGGACGTCGAAAAACTACTTTGGAATATTTGTGGAAAACAATAAAGTTTTTCTGCTTTTATGGTTTCTTTTTTAGTATTTTTAAAGTAAACAAGTTAACATTATGATACTTTTAATATATTAACATACGCCCAAGTATCTAAAATAAGAAAAATAAAATTTGTATACTATAGCAGCTGCAATATATACATTTTATTATTACAAATATACTAAATTATGAAAATATAAAAAATATATTTTTAAATGTATAATAAGATACGAGTACTCCATGATTGTGTTTATCAAAAGTAAATGTTAACATATCGTTTTAAATGGTTTCATGAAATTTAATTACGAACGCATACATTTCGAAAAGTTCAAACTTGATGTATATTCTCTGTTGGTACACAAATGGCTGGGAATATTTTCAAATTCGTATCTTTATGCGTTTTAAACGATGATATAGGGTGTGCCGCTTCCCCTTTTAGGACAGAAATCACCTATTCCCATGAGCGTCTTCCATTATTGTGGAAAGAAAAACTTCAACTACATGCGAGGGGAGGAAACCGACCTGAAAAAATGTATATATGAGAAAAAAAACTCCACTTCTGAAAAAAAAAGAAGAGATCCATCTCGAAACTTATTATAACGCTAAAAATATCCTCATTCGAAAGGCCATAAAAATTGTTTTATTTCACAGATAGGTACCTCTTAAATTTTCATCTCCTCTTGAAAATAAAATTCTTTTAAAATAATAAAAAATTTATTAAAACCCATGAAGTTCGAGTAGATTCTAAAATATAAAAAAGAAAAAAAGGAGAGGAGGGGGGGAACGAGGTTGAAAGAAATTTCCGTTTGGGTGTAAAAAATTTATTAGCATATATATGTACAATGTGGAGTAATTCGATGCTCGGAAATGGGCGGATGTCAAATCTAAAAATACAGTTTCAATTAAAATTTTAAGAACCATCGATTTTATTACATTAGCAAAATTCATGCGCTCTGATCCGCAGTTTTACGTGAGGGCCATTCATTAAACACCAACAAATACTAGAACATTAAAAAATATTTTCCACTTCATGTGTCTTTTTTTATTAATAATCTTTCTCGCAAAATATTATTAGGTATATCTCAATATTATATGACAAAATATTATGTCACATATATATTAATACAAAATAATTGTGTCATACAATACAACAGATTACAACGCGAAATTTTTAAGGTTAGAAAATAATATTAAAACAAGATTTAGTATAAATTAAAGTCCTTTAATATATAAATTCCGAAAGAATCAATTGTACACTAAATGATCAGTTCGAAAATCCATTCAAACGAGCCTACATAACTCTCATAAATTTGAACTAAAATCCTAAACAATATTTTAAACTTTCGCGCCATTCAAAATGGACATCTATCCGTGACCAATTAAATCGCGTCTTTAAATGCTTCAGAACATCCGGCTATCACAGTTTTAAAAGTGGATGCACGTTTTACCGAGAGTTGCGTGCGCGCACCACTAAGTATTACGCAACGATTACTGTAAAATCTCGGCAGCTGCCTTTTGATTTGCGATATTATTATATTCACTTGGCGCATCGCATTTTGCTAAATTATCAACTGTATACGGTTATCTGCGCGCGGTGTGTGTATAAAAAAAGTGTTACGCGACTGACGTCGTAATCTCGTTACGAGCGGCACGAACTTTTGCGTTTGCGTCTTTTCAGCAGTGGTCGTGCGGAGAGTCATATAAAAATACGCATCGCGCGACTCGCGGCGCTTGATATCGGTTAATTGTAACGATTTATTCGGCTGCAGGAGACTGTAAGGAAACACCTCATTATCTCGTCGTGGGACCAGTTTTGTTGTGCGTCCATGGCTCGTATGTGTACGGCTTTCATATATCCTGTAGTGCTCTATATGTCATTGTAAGAGGTTGGAATTTTAATTCGACTCGTGTCGATGTTATTTTCGTTCTTAAAAGCGCGCCGAGCTCGTTATAAGCGATGCAAAAGCTTTCTATTTATAGAAATTTGTATATATTATAAATCCTGTACCGGGCTTTAAATAGAACTTGTATGCATGGGAGTCCAATCCAGTTTTGAATTACAAAACGCTTTGGAATTCGTGTTATCGGTTGAGACGGCACTTTATTTAATCTGTCAAATAATGATTCGCATACGCTTTTGCGCTGCGAATTATTAAAGGGAGACCTGAATGAATCGTCCAACAAAAGTGGCACGTGTTAAATTAGTTTAGAGGTGGATGTAAATTTTTAAACTTTCAATCCTCGCTGTTTGAATTTGATTAGGAGCGATTTAGAATTATCCACTGCGAGGTAAAATATTAAGAAAGCTGAACTTTCGCTACAATTTCAAATAAACTCAAGCATGCTGTATCAATAATAACTTATTTCGCAACTATTAACTCGTATGCAATATCAGAATATTCGCAAACATTTCAACTAATCATTATACTCGCCATACAGCGTACAATAATTCACATCTTATACATTCATTGTTCCTCTTATCCGTGAATTTCCAAACATCAATAGGACCTTATTAACCGTCAACCATTCAATCAATCATTCACCAAAGTATTCAAAAGCCCGAACATAGTGTGTAAACCTACAGTCAGCCTCATTCTGCCAATAAAAAGGCCATGTGCTCGACTGCACGTGTCTACCTTTCGCACTCGCGAGCGGTCAGCTGCTGCGGCGGCCAGCATCGGCTGCATCGACCTCGCGGAGCCCCACAGCGCGAGAATATCCGCTCGTATACACACAGACACGCACACAGGCATAGAGGG
>UELU01143144.1:113981-135778 GCA_900490025.1 Megastigmus dorsalis | reverse complement strand
TTGAACGCTAATCTCAATTTACATATATCTGTATAACTTTTTTAGAATTTTTCCTGACATCTTGCATAGATGCTACCTATATAGCATCCATATATAAAAAGAATCACACGTTTAAAATCCATAACCTACATCTAAAAATAAACACAATACCGGCTGGATTTTTCCGTACAACAAATCCCTCTTCTATAATTTAATCGAGACTTCCTTGTCTGACGATGCAGATAAAGATAAAAAGAGAGGGCAAAAAAAAGAAGTCTATATAGCAAAGGTGTAGACAGCAAATCGCTATAGTGTACAGGTCGCAATGCAGGTGCGAAACAATAGGCTCACACATCGCGGACCCACTGTTCCTCTCTCGCTGTATAGTCGCAACCACACACACACACACACACACACACACGTATATAAGAGACTGAATGCAAGACACGCCGTAGCGGCTCGTTACGTTTCGCGTTAGCGCGTCGATGCCTCGACTTCCGTTAGTTCTCCTGTCCCCTCCCCTTATATATATATATATATACACATATATGTTGTATACTCCCTTTTGCACCATCTCCCCCCCTCATTACAATCTTTCTGCATTTCGCGTCTCTCTCTCTCTCTTTTTTTTTGTGTTCGCCCGCGCGTCTCCTCCGCGTGGTATATCGGTAATGAACGATCTATTGTGTCCGCCGGGAGAGTCGAGCTTTGAGATAGCGGAGCTCGCGAGTGAGGGAGCGAGCGAAAGAGTGAGAGAGAGCGGGAGAGCGAGAGAGGCAAATAGATAAGACTGAAAGCAACAGAGAGGGAAAAAAGCGAGACAGAGAGTCGTGTCAAAGAATGAGCCATGAAAACGGCACTCGTTAATGGACTCTCTCGCTCTCTCTCTCTCTCTCTCTTGCTCTTTCTCTCGCTCTTTAGCTTCTTCAAAGTCGCGCGCGTTATTTTCCTCTCTCGGTCTCCCGTTGCCTTCTCTCTCTCTCTCTCTCTCTCTGGCTGTCGAACTTGTGTCTGTCCTTTTTTTTCTCTCTCTCTCCAACCTCTTCTCTCCCTTTCGCTCGTTCATTCTATTTTTCCAGGAAAACTCGGGCCCTCTCCCTCCTTTTTTCCTCCGCCCCATTGTTGGGAGGAAAAATTTTCAATTACTGATTAATTGTTCTTACGCTTTGATTATTTTTCCTCGCTCTCTTTTCTTTCTCTTTTTTAAAAAAAAAAAGGTAGCGCCACACCACTGGGTTTGTATGAGCAGCAGTAGCAGCAGCCGCCGTGTGCACTTTGATTCCTCATGCAGTTGTGTGTGCACAAAAGGGGCTGTGTGTATTGCTTAGCGGTATAACGAGTGCATTATGGCTTGATAAATAAGCTCTTTTTCATCTAATTTCTTGGCTGTACGAGTTTTGAGGATTTCTGCACTCTTGCACATTGAGCTTTTTGGAAAAGACAGCATAGCCGGTAAATGATTCCATCACAATTTTACAATATATAGGATTTTCTTTTCCCCGAAAATTCGAATATATAAAACAATTTGTTCATACACGCTCGAAAAAATGTTTAACGTTTATTATACAAAATTCCAAAAGTTGTCCAAAGACTTTAAATTTAAAACGAATCCAAGCATCCAGACCGACAGCGAAAACTTGTGAAAATGTCTATCAAAGTTCACGAGATAACAAGAGGGAGAGAGAGAGAGAGTTGTACCTATATACATGCACGTAGGTAGATTTATGCGGTGTATATCATGACGCGCCTTACCGCCCTCGGTTTGCATCTACTTACGTACATACACATCTAATGCTCGTCTTTCCCATCAGCTTATAGGAGGGTACGTTCGATTTCTTTTTTTTTTCCTTGAATTAAAGATGCTCGTGCACTCAGGCGATGAGTATACAGGCAAAATGTTTCTGGAACAGCTATGAAGATGTTGGGGTAAGTATATTCTTTTGCGATATTTTTCAATCAACTCTTTTTTGCACGAAAGACGATCAATAACCCCCAGACACACTTTAAAAACAGTATCTGATCACGTCAAGATTTTGAGATATCTTAAATTACAAAGTTAAAATTTTTTTGTGACAATTTAGACAGGCCGTGTTGGTATACTCAATGCTCTTTCTCAAAATTTATTTGGCATCACTTTGCACATGTACGATTTTTCTTTTCCGAGACATGCCAATTTAAAATTTGAAGACGTACTTATCTGGAACAAATAAATGGAACAAACAGTTATGGAGTCGAATGTTTGTGGAACTTTGAATTGGCATTTCTCGGGAACTAAAGAACATATGAGGGTGATTCAAAATGCATTTTAAAGAGGACGAGAAGCACTGCATATACCGATCTACTGCAATTAGTACAAAAAAAATATAATAATAATTAGTTGTGTAATGTGTAATTAGGCCTGTAAAATGATATTTATGTAATCTTTGTAAGTGGAAAATGTCATTATATGGGTTTTGTAGCATTATCAGTTTATCGAGTTTACGAAAAGTCCGTTGGTGTCGATTGTACAAGCAAGTCACGAAACTGCTTATTTTAGGTTAGGAAATTTAAAGCGCACTTTCCAAATCTGTTTGCGTATAAGAGCCGTATATATATTTTCGTCAAAAAAGGCAGCTCTGCGATATCGGAAAGTCTGCGTGCGATTGCACCGACAGCTGCAGCAGGCAAAAAAGCACTTTTAATATTGAAGCTGTAGAGTCTTTGCGGCCAGCTGACATATATAACTCTAAAACAGCATTTTGAAAAAAAAACTCACGCGAATATAATCCTTTGCCTCCGCCTCGGTAAGTTTATGTTAAAAAAATGCGATTTTAAGATCCTGCCGGGCGCTGTTTCTTTTCAAAATTACGGTTTTCGAATTTACAATGCGTCCTTTAAATGATTTACGACGACAAATAAAGTGTCGAGTTTTTAAGAGCGCAGAGTATTGCCGCTCTGCAAAAATTTAAAATAAAGTTGCGAAAGACAGATAAAGAAAGGAGAGCGAGAGGCAAAGAGAGACAGAGAGAAAGATAGAGAGACAGAGAGAGTAGAAAAGTAGTTACAGAGCGAGACAGAAAGAGAGAAAGAGTTTGTGCGTCAGTGCGAGGGTCGAGGTAATGGGGACGTGGGTGGTGAGCCTGAGTGAGAGGGAAAATGGAGAGGGAGGGAGAGAGAGAGTTAATGTAGTTGAAAACTGCGAACGTCGAGAGAGAGAGAGAGAGAGAGAGAGAGAGAGAGAGTGGACGCGCACGGAAATCAATGTCTGTAATTGATGCAGCCTCGCGCGTTATGCGAATCGTTATGGAGCGCATAAAAATATGAAAAAACGTTTCGTTACAGCTCCGCGCACGTTCCAATAAATGCGCGCGGCAATATGAAAAGACACTAATTAATTGCGCCATCTCTCTCCCTTTTTATCTACACAAATTGAAATGTCCTTCGGCCAACAATAATTTAATCAAAACGGGGGCCGCGCGCGTCAGCGATACATTTCAAATTTTCGCCTCGCGCGTGCGTTTACGCGCAAAATTTGTTATTAAACCCGAAACTAAATAAAGATCTCGTTTCGAACTTGTTCACTCGCTCGCTCGCGATGCAGCAACCGCGGAGCTTCGCATTTCCTAAAGCGCCTACGTTATTTTCCTCCTGTTGCATCGCGCGCGGCGCTCGCTGCATTTCCCTGGGCATCGACCTCTCTACTATATACATTCTCTCTCTCTCTCTCTCTCTCTTCCTTTCACATCGATCTTTTTTCCCTCCTCCTCCTCTGCACTCTCCATTCTTATTTTCAGCGAAAAATTTACCCCCCTATCTCTCTCTCTCTCTCTCTTTCTCTCTGATCCGTACGAGGCGCTCACAGAGCGAGAGAGAAAAATGCGAATTGCTGATTAAAAATTCCAGCGCGCGGCTCTAAAGAGGAGAAACGTTTTGAGTCCCTTTTAAAAATTGCATCTCGTCCGCCCACATTCAAGTAATCCCCCGCACTCCCATGTGTGTACGTGTGTGCGTGTGTGCGAGCTACAGACGCGTCTCCTTTTCTACCGTATAGAGTCGCTTATATCTCGTCGCTGTGTGAATATTCTGTTGTACACCCCGGGACTTGGGCTGAGCGCGCGAAATGCGCTAAATCCACTTTCTAATCGTCCCGCGTTTTGTTCCGTTCCTTGCATAATCGCCTCCTACACGTACTACGTCATGCGTATGTGTGTGTGTGGGTAAGTGTGTGTGAGAGAGAGGGATCGAAAGAGAGAGAGGGACTCGTTGCTGAGTAACATCACCGACAAATTATTGTTGCGGATCGAGCGATTTGGATGATGCATGGGAATGGCGATTTAAATGTCTTGTACTGTTACGGTAAGTATTATTGCTTTTAGTGGTTTACTATATTTCATGGCGGACCTTTTTGGGTTGTGCAAGCCTTTGAAGAGACTGAATTTTACTAACAATTATGGTTAGCTTAGTATCATGAATTTCACGATTACAGTAATTGTATATTATTAATTTTTTCTTATACACTTTCTTAAAGCCCCAATGGAACTATTAAATGTTTACTCATGTACAATAATAACATTCAAAGTTTAAATTAAAAAAAGTTCGTAAGATTGTTCAGATCATCCGTAAACTAAATGTTAGCTAATAATATTACGAAGAAATGCTTCAAAATGCATAATTTTAATGCAAGCCCATGCCCCGAAAATCCCCTCTGAATTAAAATAATGTCGCACTAACGCTCTTAATGGAATGAGCATCATCACAGCCCAAGTACCTTCCTAATCTCGCGCACA
Organism: Megastigmus dorsalis; assembly: GCA_900490025.1. Classification (NCBI taxonomy): domain Eukaryota; kingdom Metazoa; phylum Arthropoda; class Insecta; order Hymenoptera; family Megastigmidae; genus Megastigmus; species Megastigmus dorsalis. The sequence goes on along the minus strand of UELU01143144.1, from coordinate 131,033 downwards.
AGTGCCACCGGGTAATAGCGGTAAAAAACTTTGTACCATACATCCCCTCCTCTAATTCAGGACGAAAAAACTTTTCGCCCCGTAAAAGTACGACAAAAATCTTCAATAACACATTGTCATCAGCGAGCCCAGCCGTGGCCGCTTTCATCGAGCGAAATAATAATTATCTCAGCGAAGCTCCTTTATCATAGCGACGCGCAGCTGTGCCGTCACTTCTGTCCCGCGTGGCTCGATATTATACACAGTGTCGGCCACTTGATTTTCCGCGCGAGAGAGAAAAACCTCCTCGAGACTCATTAAGTATATATATATACGTAGGAGAAAAGGGTGAGAGGCGAGTTAAAAGGGCCCGTCGATGCAAATCGGTAATGACGGTAACGATGTCGCGATTGAATATAGATTGTACATATATATATATATAAATGCGAGGATAGAGTGTGGTGGGACAGGCGGTTGCCCGGGCTAATTAGCATCTCGAGAGAATCGAGACAGATCGATCGTCGCGACGTGCCGGCAGTGCAAGCCACCGCCGCCGCCGTCGCGCGTGTCGACGAGAGTGAGAGAGAGAGAGAGAGAGAGAGAGGGTAGGTGAAATCTCGCCCTCGACGAGGTCGTCGTCGCTGCCGCTGCTGCCGCCACTGCCGGCGACGATGTCGCACGGGAGGTGAATAATTATTTTTTTTTTTTTCGGCTCGCTGCTGCAGGCCGACACGAGCTGAGCTTGCGCGAGCTGCGTGATTGACTAAGTGCTTAATCGTGATTGTCGCGGGTGTTGTAGACTCACATATTTCAGATAATCAGGTGTTGCTACTGCTGCTTTTTTTTTTGTCTCTTTTAAGCTCGAATTGCTACAGATGCTCCATTTTAGTTTATTTTATCGAAAATATCAAACATTTATCCACCGATAATTATTTTTTAATGCAAGTTAGAGGGACGAATGAACAAGATGTATATGTTGAACTGGAAAAATTTGAGGTAGAGTAGTAATTGAATTTTCAAGTACAAACTATATCTATTTCATTTTCGGAGAAGCAAAGTTTTTCAGTTGGATTACGGCCTGCAGGAAGCGAGAAGAGAATGTTCCCAAAGTGGAAGTTTATTCGTTTCGTCGGATTATTAAGTTCTGATGTAGTTTTTATTGTTGTGGCAAAGGAGGAAATCCCGGATTATTAAGTTAGTGGTTTAAGAGGGAAGGGACTTCTTTGGGTTTCATTTGAAAAATGAATCATAATTACTTGAGCTTGAGGGGTGTCCGCGGGAATCTCCGCGCTTTATTACTTGATTTTATGTAACTGATTTTTATGAGCTTTAATGAAAATTACCTATAACCATTTTCACTTATGCGCGGTAAATCAGCTAATGACATTTCGTAAAAGATTAATATTCCTCTTTGATTAGAGCATTTCAAAATGAGTGTATGGCGATTTATTAAAAAAAAGCAGATGCAAATTATTTTAATCGTAAAGTCACAACCATCTCCCTAAGAAAATGTATGGGCAGAGCGTATATTTTTAAGTAGAAACCGGTCGAAACCGGTCAGACGCTCGTAGTCCTACTCCAAACGGAACCCTCCAGAATCCTATGAGCATTCACTTATTTACATCCTTCCATAAAAAATCTTTATCCACTTGCTCCAACTTTCTCGCTCCCTAGAAACACAATAAAGCGTCGCCTTAACTCAGTTCCGAACGCGAGGCGCGTGTTCCTTCCTCGCCTCGACCGAAAAAGCAAAAACAACAAGCGCACGGCTGTTGGTTAGGGTACAGGCGGTAAAACTGCCAGAGAAACGAAATCTTCTTTCCCCAGCTGCGAGCATCTGTGACGCTTTCTCTCACTCTCTCTCTCTCTCTCTTGCCTCTTTTTCCCTCTCGGGCGCGAGAAAGGGGTAAAAGGTGGCGAGTCTACGTCGCCGTCGTCGCCGCTGCCGCCGCGCCTGGAATGATTAAGCGGCGCGCTGTGACTCCAATGCAAATCACGCGGCGCTTTTCTCTCTCACTACGCCGCCGTCTAATGTCCCCCCCATTCCCCTCGTCGAGCTTTTTCTCACTGCACAGCCAGACTTCGACGCTCTCCCACTTTGCTATAGAGAGAGACAGAGAGAGAGAGAGCCAAAAAAGTATCAGACTTCATCCTCATCGCTGCAGTTGACTGTGCCTGTACAGTATAGTATCTGTGTGTGAGAGAGCGAGAGGGACGATTATCGGGAAATTTGCTCTCTCGCTCGGCGCGTGATTCGATTAGCATTGGGTATCCGTCGTATATCCGTGCGAAAATAGCAGCGACACCGTCGCATGCGGGTCTGGAAGGCCGTAAATTATCCATGGAGCGTTTCGTGAGAGAGAGATAGAGAGATAGAGTCGAGAGAGAGAGAGAGAGAGAGAGAGAGAGAGAGAGAGATCGCTTTGAATATTGTAAGCGCGATCGAATCGCTCGAGGTGAGCCTCTAAAAGCACAGCGCTGGAGTGGCTTTATAATGGTGAAATGTAAATAATGCTTATGGCCGTTATATTACCAGCTGAGTTTGTTGCGCAATCGCGATATGGATTATTTCGCGTTTTATTATACAAGAGAGTCGAGGGCGAACGCTGAATGAATATTGACCCGAGGTTTGCAAAATTTACAAGTGATAAGAGGATGCGTCCGTGAAGTATCTCTTACTTATGGATAATGATTTTCGTTTATTGTTATGCAACAAGACACCGTGCGACAGGTCGTATTGGAGTGGCTGCTGATCTGAGGTAGGTATAGGTATAGGTTACGTTGTATGGGAGCGGTGAAAATTCTTAAACGCGCAGGAGGGGTCGATAACTCGCCGGTGTTGGCAGTTTTATTACTTAAAGTTGATAGCGTTGTGCATATAATCTGGTGACCTGAAAAGAATTATTACTTTAATAGGGGAAATTCGAATTTTGGACTCCTCTGACATTTTCGAAAGTTTACGCTTTTACGACTTCTCCAGCGTCTAATTGTTAATAACCGGCTTTTATGACAAGGAAGCAATTTGAACCGATTTGTTTGAACTGTGCTCTATATATGTATAGACTGACTCTGTACTAAAAGTAAAAAGTTTCCGTGCAACCGTCAATATTTGCGTAAGCTTTTTATCAATGTTAAACGCAATTCATACATTTTCGGCTTTGCAATGGCGAATTCACGGCCTCCGAATAATTCATAAGGTTATCCGAAGAATCTGCGTGTATGACCGTTTTACTAAGCGAAGAGGAGCCCCTTAATAAATTATGCCTCAACTCTCCCAACCTTACTTTAACGCCCAAGAGCGTCATTACAGGCTAAACTTATACACACTTTAAATTCGTATATCAAACGCAATTTTCGCCAACTCGAAGCGAGAAGCTATTTGCAAAAATGTGTAACGCAATACCTTGTCGACGACCTCTCTTCCCATCAATTATTCAATTCTTCTTGGATTTCAAATTTATATATTTGAACAATTTAGTTCAACGTATAATACGCAACAAAAATTCAATTCGCACGATAAACTCGTTCTTATATGAAAAGCTCGTGGAAAGTACATAATACATGAAAGTCTAGACGTACTGCCTACACAAATGTGTCCGGTACGGTCTCGAACAATTGAATAATCTTAAGAGCCTTGTTCTAAAAGGATTTTCGTGTAAATGGGAATGTCACAAGTTTTTAAACAGCCAGCTTTATACTCAGGTAAAAAAACATTCTTATGGCTGTGCAGCGGCTATGCCATTAAACTTTTATGCATATTTATGTTGCGAAACAAACCGTAGCACTAAATAACTTTTCATAGAATGAATTTTCAACGATCTCGTATTTCACCATTACATAAGATACTTGGTTATCTTTCTCATTATACAAGACAAGTGTATAGTCCGAGGTATAGCAGTAAATTAAGATAAGTAAAAATTGTAATAACTGTTTGTTTACAGATCGTATAACGTCGGATTCTTAATTGAAAGAAAAAAACTCGACACAATTAATAAATACCAACAATAAATCGAGTGCTCGACAGCTCGAGACTATATATACAAAGTTCAAGAAAGTTTTAAAGGAAAAGTCTCTTATACGATCGTACCCAGAAATATAAAACAAAAATTGTTCAATAACACTCGACCTCAATCACCAACTTTCATCGACAATCTTATCGCAAAAAAAAAAGAAAACCTTCCAATAAAACACGCAAACTTCGCGAGACAAACTCACCTCGCAATAAAGACGCGCGATGCGCTAATAAATGCAACTCACTCGCAGCTATCCTAATTTTAACCGGCCTGCACACTTCAATCCATCAAAGCAGCGGATCTTTCCGGTTCTTTTCGCGCCACGAGCGTCATCGCATTAAATAAAATCCCTGCAGCAGCAGCAACGACGGGCGCCGTGTAGTTGACTCTGTCTGTATTTGTATGTGTGTGCGTATGTTAGTGCAGAAAACCGACTCGCGCGCACAGTTTTGCGCTTGGTAAAATTCCAAGGACTCTTTCCAGCAACCTAGAGAGAGAGAGAGATTCACTTGGCCGACGACCAGCTGAGCTTCTATATAGTTATACACGAGGTCTCTGCTGTGAGCGAGATGCTGTAATTTGGCGGATCGATTGGTATATTTACGGGGATGCTAATGATTGCGGAAATCGAGCGATTTGCCTAGGTGGAGCTATAGACGAAGCGATTAAGTCGTTATACCTTACGTAAATCTATAGAAGCGATGGGATGGATTCGAGGTTTTTTTGTTGGTTTAGCGCGATGATCGGTGAAAGTATGGATTTTACGGTCAACTTGCGGCCGTGAATCTCAACGCTAAAGATTTGTCGTTGTCTGCAGAAATAACGAGGCTACTATAACAGCATCCGATTCATTGAACTAAGTTAGTTCATATATCAATTAGCCCACAGTTGACGTACTTAAATACAGCCTAGTAACTGAAATAAAGAAAAATACAGCGTTGATTTTACCATATACAGCGGAAAAAAATCGAAGTGGGAATCCTCCAGTGCGTACAAAACTTTCGAAAAAGCCCAAATGAAATCCAGGCCGCGCGCGCAGCGGGAAAAGCCGAGCAAACAGCAATCCACCCCGGCCGCGAGAAACCTTCAGGCCTATATAGGTATAACGCGCAATCTCTTCGAACTTTTGGCGGGCGACATAACAGCGCAGGCCGAAAAAAAAAAGGATAGAAGAGGCCTAGTGCCTTTCCCATAGACCATAAGTCGCATACAGCACGCATCGTCGAGAGAAAGAGCAAATAGAAGTGCTTAGACGACGACGCGGTGCGGCGTGGAAGAGAGAGTATATTTGTGTTTGCACTCGGTGAATAGCGTCATTGTCGCTGCCGCTGCCGCGTTGATCCTCGACATGCGGGGATAGAGAGAGAGAGAGAGAGAGAGAGCGAACGCGAGAGGCATGTTTCGACGGAATGAATCTCGTCGAGGACGATTTGAGGCTCACAGTGTCATTGTGTCCGGGGGGATATTCAGCTGCGGAAAAGCTTCTGTGTCTCTCTCTCTCTCTCTCTCTCGGTTGTTCGCGTTTTGTCTCCGCACGCTTTGCCTTCTCTCATCTCCCTCGTCGAATATCTCGGGAGCGCATCTCTTGCAGCAGCAGCCGCCGCGACGCCCGCGAGGACATTGATCTCTCTCGCGAAATCTCGCTGTCCCGTAGCTTCTCTTATTCCCTTGATCTCTCTCTCTCTCTCTCTCTCTCTCTCTGTTCTGGATATCCTTTCCTCGACTCTGTATACCTCACTGCGTGTGTGTGGGTATACGTATCTTCGTAATCTTTCCACTCTCTTTCCTTTCTTGTGCATGCTGTTTTTCCCGTCGGATAACGTGTAGCGAGAGCTGCGTCTACGAGAGGCTTCTTTACGGATTTTCGGGGATTCCGCGTTTTTTTCCATATTATTTGATACGGCTGCGATGCCTGTGATTTGTTGCGGAGCTCGCAAGGGATCGCGCTTGTTCGTTTGGTTCGGTTCAGCATTAAAGTATTCAAAAATATTTTAATGATACTTTATACTTGTATACAAAAATTGAATTCTTAGGAAATGTACGATGGATTTTATATACATATACGCAGCAGCCCTTAGCACTTGATAATATACAAAGAACATAATTCTGGCTCTACCCTACTTCTATGCTATTTCAAACCGGCTGTTGAAAATGGTGAATGCTACAGTTGCAATAATTATTCGACAAATTCGAGACAATTCCGTGCAATTCAAAACAATTATAAAAGCAGTAAAAACACCTCTGCTGTAACTCGTGTGTATATACGTAAGTTGCTAGTTCAGAGAGTCCAAAATGCCCAAGCTAACAGCGGCGCACTCTATTTAATTTCTACCACAGCGTATAAATACATTCGCCGTAATCTCAGTGCAGTTCATTCATTGATACACAGCGCGGCATAAAGCAACAGTATATATACGACAACAGCAACAACACCCACGACGACGACGACGACGACGACGACGACGATTTCCTAAACGCGTAAGAATCCTGACGGGATTGGGTCATAATAAAGGTGGCGCGGCTCGCGGATCCGCGCGTGTGGCTTTCTCATTATCGCGATTGTTTCTCCGCTGTGGCGACTAGCCCAGCGTTTCTCTCTCTCTCTCTCTCTCTCGCTCTCTGCAACAATGGGCCGACACAGTTTTCATCGTTCCGCGAACTGCACCGAGTACCGACTCCAACGGAAACAGGGACACGACACGCGCGGAGCTTTTTCGAGTCGACGTCGCGCGGCCCTCTCGTACGTTATATATACTCTATTGTTGTCTCTCCTCCGCGTCGTCGCTGCTGCTGCATACTTTTGCGCGCTAAAACGGCCAGCAGCTGCTGAAAAAAGGCGCAGAGAGAGAGAGAGAGAGAGAAGAGAGAGACCGAGCTTTGTGCGCGGCTACGTAAGTAGAAAAAGATGCCGCTTTTCCAAATATTCATTCTATATGTCTATATCTGTGTGTGTGTGTGTGTGTGTCTCGCCAGTGACCCCCTTTTTTGTTGTTGCAGACAATACCAGCGAGAGAGAGAGAGAGAGAGCAGAGAGATAGCGTTGATAACAACAACAAAAATGGCGAGAGTATAGGAAATGAGTATTAAAGCGCCTCGCTTTGACGCTGTTTTTAATTAGCGTAATACGTTTTGCGTCGCGAGAGTGGATGTGCTGCTGCTGCGCGCGCGCTTGCGAGCAATGACGAGCGCTTTTTTAACCGTAAAAGACACGATGTGTGTGTGTGTGTGTGTGTGTGTGTGTGTGTATGTGTGTTGCAGTGCGAAAGCATGGCGGACTGGACGATGACGGAACATTGAGAGCTGCTTGCGGGTGGAAAAAGCAGCGCGCTATTGTTTAACGCGCGCGCGCCCAACGCTCGAGTTTAATTCAACAGTTTGTACACCCTCTCGCGTAGCCAAGGGATTAGCTACTCCAGGGCTCTCTCGCTCTCTCTTTTCTTTTTTTTTTTGTTTAATCTACTTCTTCTTCCTTCGCTTTGAATGGTGTACTTCGTTATACGGTCTTCATTAGACGTTATTCTATCTTTCGAGAAAATATATATATACAAGAAAAAGCAGGTATAACGTAATTCTGCATCGGTATATATATATATACAGGTTTCGGATTAGCAAAAGTTTCGAGAATTGTCAGAATGAAATTTTGTCGCCGTGGGAACCGGCACACGCTAAACTCGCACAATATCTCAATATATACTGGATCTTCTTGAAACTCCTTTCTTCCTCTCTCTGTACAAAATAGAATAGCTCTACTGCAGAGGCGCGCAAAGTTTGACAAATTTCTCGCCAGAACAAATGGCCTCGCAGCTCTGAAATATTTAGACAATAACTCCCGTATATATAACAGCTATAACCTTTTGATAAATCCAGGGCCGATGTATAAATAAAACGCACGCACGGCAATCTTTTTACGCGCTCGTGCGCACTTTGTGCCCGTATTATCGGCATAATGAGCGTGAATCCTCATCGAAAAAGCTCATTAAATAACCGCCGGGACGCTTGAGCGAATCGCATAAACTCGCGAGCGCAATAAAGCTCAGGTTGTTGTTACCGCCCGGCGAGCGCACGCGTGCATAAAAACGTAAAGTTATTCATACGTCTCTCTCTCTCTCTCTCTCTCTGGGCGTTACACACCGCGTTTGTCTTTCCCACACTCTGCGCAAACAACAACACCTCTCACCCACGAACAATATAAAAAAGATAAAGGTTAATTCTTTCGATATCTCTGCACGCGCACTCCTCTATGTGTACCAGAAAACTCGTTCGGATTTTTAAAGCTCGACGGCGTCGACCCCCGGGAAAAGTGCGTTTTACGAGTTTTGATTTTTACGCGCTCTCCCGCGCGCCGCAGTGAGCAGCTAATATCACGAGGCAGAAGAGCGACGCGGCAGCAGCAGCAGCAGCAGCAGCAGCAGCTCATTGTCTATTAAGGATCGATCGGCAGCCGACATGACGAGATAACGCACGCCACAGCGCCGCTGCGCTTATAATCGAATTGTCGTATCGTCCCGGTGATTTGCACGCAGCTGCTGCTGCTGCTGATGCTACTGCTCCTATACTGCTTCGGGATCGAACAGCCGGAATATATACATATAGAATAAAAAAAGTGGAATTTTTTTTCTTTCTTCTTGGTTAAGGATGTGTACGGGACGGCCGCCTATAGGCTGAAAGGTCAAAAGAGGTGCTCGAGATTAGGTGGCGAAGGAAAGGAACAAAAAAACAGGAGGATGCTAAGTCGTGGCGAGGGTGCGAGTCGAAGAATTGGCGTGAATACCTCGTAGGGTGGGAATAAAAGGTCGTTTGAACAAACGTTCGGAGAGAGAGAGAGAGAGAGCTACGGGATGAATGTTGTCGGTTAATGGTTGTTTATCGAAAACAGAATTGAAATAACAATGATTTGTTGCGGGTCGTATATACGTGGCGCGTATACAGTGAGTTATGTCGCTCGGTTTTCGGCGCTCTCGTGTAATGTTGCTGCGGAGGATTGATGGAAGGGTTGCTCTTTGCGGGAATTAAACAACGCCCCGATTCGTCAAATCTGTGTTGAGTGTACCATATAAATGTACTGAAATTTCAAATCCATACACTTTCACTAAACTACATTTGTTTTATTACTTTAGAAATAAAGGTTTATGCGAGCGTTAACAAAGGATTCGTTATATCGATAATTCACAGCTTAAATCTCCATTCTGTTTGAAATCTATCATTCATCAGACCTACAGTATATTATACCCGGATATACAAATCTATCCCTCCACTTCCAACCACACCTCACTAAAAAACTCGCTCGATATACACACACCACTCTCTCTTCGCCTATACATATATACCTACAAATCTCCAATCCCCCTTGGGCTGTACACACACGCACACCCCCATCAAAGAAATCAAAAACTAATTATCCTACATAACTCGGCAACAAACTCGCCAAAAAACTCGCGAAAAAGACACACACACACACACACACACACAGACAGACTAATAGCACAGCATATCCAAAGAAACTAGGACACGAGAGTTGAGTTTTGCCTTCGTCTATATCCCTCCTTCTCCCCATCCCCCGAACCGCAAAAGGCTTATAACGTTGCAGCTCGTGCAGTCCGATAAGGGCTTACACAAGACACACACACAGACGGACAGAGAGAAGATGCAAGTTTGGCCGAGCGCCGAATTCGCGCGGCCGTCTGTTACACTCCCTCCCTCTCTCTCTCTCTCTCTCTCTCTCGACTTCTCTTGAGAATCGACTTTCGGCTATTCGCGTGTGTCTATATAGCGAAGCACCGCGGTGCAACGTCCGCACGTTACCACCAGGATCGCATATATATGTATGTCTATAGATGTGTGGGTAACGAGTCGCGCGGACTTCCTGCGGTCGTTATACCGCCGCTAGGATCCATCTTGGGTCTGCAGTGCGAGTAGAGAGTCTCTCTGCCATCGTGGGATTTTTATCGATTCGATTGCTATTTCGAGGCGAGATATCGAGTTCGCGCTTTTGTGTCTCTATAGAAGATTCTCGATTTGTCGAGTTTAAGGATGAATGATATTTTTCGCGAGCGCGGATGCGAGGGCGCGAGAAGTTGAATGCGAATGGTTAGGTGAGAAAAGGAAGTGTAATCAACTGCATGTATATATATTGATTTGTTGGTATATAATATACGAAAACGTTTTCGCGCTCTCAACCTTTATGCGCATCAATCTAAAATAAGCATATACGATATAAAGCGAACGAAACAGACGCGTTTCTTATTTTGAAAAAAGAGCAGCTCACTACTATTTAGCACTGACATTAACATAGGTAGTCTTAAAGTGCAGCTCCCAATAATTCGTTCCATACCCAAATCACGAGAACTCAACTTGCATATACATCAGACACACACACACACATATACATACACCAGATACACGAACGTGCCCTCACAAAAAAGAAAAGAAAGGTATATAACCGTGCTAAATGCAGCAATATACACGTATCGCTATACAACGTTTACTCGCGCGCTTCGAAACAGAACTAATAAAATGAAAAAAGACAAGAGAGAGGGAGGGAAAACGCCAAAGAGCAGTCGCCAACTCGACGATATATAGAAGAAGTCGGCGCGCAGCCAAACTCGAGAGCAATTAGCCCCGACCTCCGTGTGTGTGTGTGCGTGCATGTGTATATGTATATAACAGAATCTTCGCAAGAGAGGAGGCAATCGCGGCGAGTATAGACCTGCTGCACCTCCCCATCGCTGACATTACTTTTTACTATATACGCGCGCGCGCACACGGCACTCACACCGAGGCCTAACGGGATTTCCGGCATCCAATATCAGCCTCTCTCTCTCTCTCTCTCTCTCTTTATACCGAGAGAAGATCCTGAAAGTTTGAACGTAGAGAATACGATCCCCGGATACGGGCGCGGCAGAGAAAGAGAGAGAGAGAGAGAGAGAGAGGACGAGCTCGTCCCTCGGACGACCGACTAATCCGGCTCTCTTCTCGTCTCGCCTACGTTTATGTATACATCTACAGCCTGGCCCATTGTCTTTCTCTCTCTCTCTCTCGATCGTCCGAGGGCGGCTACCGTGCTATACGTACTTTTCTCGTCTCCCTCCTTTCCTGCTCTCGTTGTACTCTTCCGCCTCGATTGCCATTTTAATCTTCCATTCAGGAACTTTGCGGAAAAATGGAGGAGGAGAGGGTCGGGGGTGGAGGTTATGGGAAAGATGAGATATCGACTGCGGCGAAGTGTATAGTGAGCTTTTGTTTATGTTGTGGCGATCGGATGCGTTTGCGGTGCATCGAGTGTTGTGTTGAGAGCCGATTGTCGATGATTTCGGTAGGTTTCGGTGCCGGAACTGAACTTTATACTTGCGGACACATCGTATACAATTTCTTGGTGTACAAACTCAATTTAGTTATCCATCACGCAAGAAATTTGTAATAAGAACAAATTAAATTTCCTTCGACTTGAGCGAAAACGAGTTTTTTGTGATCCGAGTGATTGATCGCGACTTCTGAAAGATATTCACATGGGAAAATAAATAAGTTCGCTGGATAAAGCGATCAATACCTGTTGGCTGGAAAAGATGTTTACGTTAAATAACATTTTATATATGTCACGTGACGCTAGTCGTTCATTAAAGCAAAAAAATTTTAAAAATCATTTTGTATAACCACGAGTCTGTAAGTTCTTCTTGCACGCGTTATTCATCGCACCAAAATCATCGAGAAACTATATATACCAAAACAAGTGAAACCACAAAACTAATCAGCAGTTTCTTATAATATTCTGCGAGAAATATACTGTACGCCCTGTCCCTCCACACACGCACGCACACCCACGCACTGAAAATTAATTAAACGTCGCGCGTATATTTTTAATTCGCTCGAGCGAGAATAGCCAGAAGAACAAGTGCGCGCGCGCATGTGTGAGAGAGAGGAGAGCGAGAATTTACCCTCGCTCAGTGTGTACAGACAGGCAGGTATCATCGCGATCTTGACCCACATTGAAAGGGCCGTCGAGTAAAGCTAATAGCGCGTATCGGCGCTCTGCACTAGTAATCCGCTGCTGGTGCTGGTGCTGCTGGTGCTGCGATAATGCGACCCTGGAGAGCTTGGGAGAATATTACGTATCAAGCGGCGCTAAATAGTCTCGAAATCTCGAGTCGACGAAAATCGGTTTGCTTAGGACCAAAGTTCTTGTGCTACTCGCATTATGAATATAGGATATTGATTTGTAATATTTTCGGAACACATAGTCTTAAAACACAAAATTTGTCTTTGTTTGTCAACTCGGAGATCAAAATCAGTTCTGTGCGATTTCACTTAACATTTATTTTAAAATACATATTCTCGTACTTTAGCAACAAAACTGCTATCCAAAACAGTTTAATTTAAAAATACAACAACGAACATTGTATGGATTCTTTATGGAATATCACACGATCGAGCATACTATATCTTGGCATTTAAAATATCAAGCGACAGACTGCATTTACTATAATCTTGCCGAGATCGAGCGATGACATTTCACTTTCTTTGAATTTATTCGCAAGCTCATGAAAGTCCCACACAGGCAGAGAAACGCGACTCGACTTTCCGCGTGCGTATACGCTTATTTTCATTCCGATCGCTCGCTCGGTGAGTGCGAATCAGAGCGACGTCGCGACGCTGAAACTGACTGGACCAGATGTAAGCTAAATCCGTACGCAACTCTCACTCTCATCTGCATCGTTCTTGCAAGTAAAAGAGAGAGAGAGAGAGAGAGAGAGAGAGAGTGTGTCTTTTCGTTGACCGACCTTTAACTGCACGAAGCGGGAAAAATTTGCCGGTGAATTGCGTCAACACGAGATGGCACTCATGCCAATTGTGTCTCGCCGACTCTCGAGACTGACTGAGTGGGACCAAAGAGAGAGAGAGAGAGAGAGAAAGTGACGCTAGTTAATGTCATGAGCTTTTCGAGATCTTGAAGGGTCTACTAGTTGCATGCGACGAAAGAGAGAAGGAGAGAGCCGCCACCGTCTTTTTCTACTCTATAATAGGTCTCTTTATTTGTTTATTGCGGCTCTTGCGGGCGAGACGAGATGTTTGACTGTGAGAATCGTTTGTTAACTAAAAGCTAAAGGAGCTGCTCTTTGAGATTTGCGCTGAGAGAGAAACTTAGGCTCGAGGGGATTGTGCGCACAATGTACAGCTCAACGGTGTGAGAACGTAAATAGCGTTTATCATGCTTTGCAAACTTCATATCATTCTTTGTAAATTCTAAATTTAAATCGCACAAATTCAATGCCACAAAGATGGGAGATGACATTTATCGAAGGGATAATTTGACCTTTTTTTCATAATCAAATACTAAAGTAATTTCGTGTAGGCTTATTTTTAACGCAAAAAAAAAATTCCCACGCGCGTGGGAGTTAAAAAGTAGTGGCGGAAGTTAATTAAATTTTTTTATTTGGGTTGGGTAAACGCCGTTCCGTCGGGATCTCGAACGAAATATGAATTTTATCGTCGGCCTATATTTCCGATGATCAAGCTAAATTTGCGCTTTAATTTGAATAACGCCCCTGCCAGCAATTATTGCCCTATATATCGCTAAGCAAATATACACCATTCTTGGAGCACGTAATTTCTCAAATTGTTTTTTTTTTTTCAAATGGAAACAATTTTTCAGATTAAACTTCCATCCCGGCAAACTTTTTTTTGAAGAATATCTCACCCATCGCGTTATTCATTTCAGTGGAGTAATATTTATTTTATTCCGGAACGTCTTTGATTTACTTAAAAAATAAAAGAGAGGGAGAGAGAGAGAGAGAGTACGGTTTGAAAGCTGGTGAATATTTAAATTTGAAATCAATCAATTCTTTTCTAGACTGCAATATTTGCGAAATATTTTTTCATATTTAGCTTGTGGCTCGTATCCTCGTTGACGGTAAACTAGCAAAGTTTCCAACTATCCATAATAGTTTAATTAATTTTTAAAAGAAGAAAAAAAAGAGCGAGAGCGGCTTGATCTCATCAGGAAAATTATATTACCGGAATTCAACTTATTAGTTATTCAACTTTGTCCAGCTTCGGAATTCATTATTTCTGTTATGGCGGGTTTTAAAACTTTAATTATTTCATGAATAATTAACATTCCTAATTCGCGAAAACTTCTCAAAGAGCCGAACGAAAGAACAAGTTCCATTAATTCAATAATATTCATTTCTATGTATACCTCTATACACCAAGGAACTAGCGCACAATTTTTCTCTGCACGATTCATCCAATCAGATATAGGTATATGGCGATACCCAATAAATTAACAAAGCTCGACTGAAAACAATTTCGACAGAGACCCAATTCGGTGCAGGCACTAACCAAGATAGTAGAAAAAAAGGACCGTACAATGGCCAGACAACGACGACGACGACGACGACGCAGCACTTTTTTTTTCATCAAACCGCCCCTGCAAACTACCAGATTAATCTCCCAAACTTGCGTTGCTGGTGCACAATGAAGATTTCAATCTTCGCAGAGGAACGAGTAAAAAATGCATATCCTCGAGCCCCCCCTCCCCTCACCCCGTCCTCTCGAACTATCGGAGTAAATCTTGCAGCGATTCTCTCTACCCCTCCGCTCTGAAAATTCCTATCAAGATATATCAGAGAGAGAGAGAGAGAGAGAGAGAGAGAGAAGGGAATACAGTATAACTATAGGGGATATATAACCGCGAAATGCCGGTATATATAAGCGCGCTCCATATCCAGACTAATTCCCCTGCAGCGGTACAGCCTTGTGTGCACTGGTCTCTCTCTTCATCCCCTGTCCCCCCTACTGCAAAACTATACACACCGTGGCAATATAGAGAGAGGTACAAAGTTCGGGAAAAGCAGAGGCGCGCTCTCGCACCACATTCACCTCCAAGTATAAGAGTATATATGGGAACGCGGGGGGAATGCGTTAATGGTTTGAAAACACATCGTTGCGCTGCGCGGCTATGCGGGTGTGTGTGTGTGTCTGTGTGTGTGTGTGTGTGTGTGTGTTTGAAGTGCCGGACCTCGGCGTCGGAAATGCCGCATAGATCACTGCACGCGGCCACGAGAGAGAGAGGAGCCGAGTACACGTAGACACACACACACACACGCGCGCGCGAACACACTTGTAGACAGGAGAGAATCCAGTGGGCTTTTCGAATCGCCCTACTCTCTCCCTCTCTCGCACTCTCCATTGTACGCGGCGCTAATTTACGAGCCAATTAATTAGCGCGATCTCGTCGGTTGGCGCTCGACTTCTCCCCTCTCTCTCTCTCTCTCTCTCTCTCTCTCTACCCACGTGCGTAGTACTGCCGCACACACACACATAGAGAGACAGAGAGAGAGAGAGAGTGATCACAGTATAGCGTATATACGTGTACTGAAGAGAGAGAAAGAGGAAGAAGAGTAAGAGAAGAATACGAGGGGCCCGAGAGAGGGATGACGATATGTTTAAGGTGGAAAACGCGCGCGTGGGAGGCGTTGTAGCGGCTGCCAGCACTCGTGCATGGGTCATTTTCAGAAAGCTCATCGCCGTAATTAGTTTCTTCGCGGGTGTTCCTATATACACATGCACACGTACACCAAAGCGAGCTGCTCGTCGGCTTTTGTTTGATGATTGTTCGGCTGCGCGGTGGAGCATTAGTCTTCGGCCCGTGTGTTGAGAGCAGCCGGTAGAGAGGAGCTGATGCTCATAAAGCTGCCGGACACTCTCTCGTTCTCTCTCTCTCTCTCGCTTTATGAACTCGTGTGTGCTGATTGTTTCTTCTTTTTTCTCCCCCCCCCCCCCTTCTCACATCCGAATAATTTGTACAATTGATTTATAGCGGCTGTGCACGAGCTCGTAATATGAATCTCGTTAAATTTGAGAAAGTGCAGCATTTGGGAAGAGTTGGGCCGCTCGCGCTCGAGGATTCTAATCGTTCATAAATTGCGCTTAATTGGTATACTTTATTTATTCTCCTCGCACTTCTTACTGCTAAACAGTTAGATGGTGAGAAATTCAAGTGAAGCCAAAAATACGATGTGTATAAGATGGTTCATCCATTGGTCTGAATCGAATGAAAATTTAATTCGTTGATGATTGGTTGAAGTGCGATTGGTACATTAAAAATAACTATATGAACCTCGATACTTTTCCAATATTCGCCCGCGCGATACTCATCCAATGATCATCCGGACTTTATTAGAATCGTTCGAATCAACGTTATTGCATCATCGATAAATAAAAACCACTCATCGCAATACGAAAAAAACAATACACTCGCTTCGAAATAAACCCACATATACATATACAATATAAATTACGCAAGAAGTGTGTCCAATCTACGCGATACACCACATTAAAATTCACAATCAGCCGCGACAAAAAGAAGATAGCGCCTCCACCCCATAGCACTCGGCCCAATATACAACTTAAACACAAATGGCTGGCACAGTCTCTCCCGCGCGTATCCTTATCATTTCGACATTAATACAACCGGCTGCACAGTCCGACTATTATCCCACTGTGAGGGTTAAACCGTGCGCTTATCCAGCATTCGACCATTAACCATATACCTTCTTTCACGCAGGAGTAAGAGAGAGAGAGAGAGCGAGGCGACAGAATAGGTCGGAATCCGCAACAAGAGAAACGCTCACGCGGTATAAGCGCGCGCGGCATTTGCGCGCCCGCTAAATGGCGCAACAACGAGGGTGTATAAGGCATACATATATACATATATATAAGCGTAGGCCGAAGTCCTATACGCACTCGGACGGATGCGTTATAGATGACGTTATCGGACCTCGACGAGCTCTCTCAGTGTGTGCGCGCGTGTGCGCGGCGGACGTCAGAGTGTGCGTGTTTGTGCGCGCATGGAGAGGCAGCGGCTGCCAGGGACACATATTCGAGAGGAGAGGCTGGACTGGAGAGTTGAGGCTGCGCCAGACAACGCGAATAATTTATCTATGTATCTCTCTCTCCCTGGTGCTGCAACGCCGTCGCGACACTGCACGTGCGCTGCCGCCCATCGGGCCCTCGCAGCATCCGTCCACTACTGCTCTCCTCCTCCTCATCCTCCTCCTCCTCC
>UELU01143144.1:38194-113961 GCA_900490025.1 Megastigmus dorsalis | reverse complement strand
GGGGGTGGAGTGGGACGATTGCATGGCTGTGCCAGCTAGTTTTAAAAGTTCTGGTTAATGATGGGTTTGAAGTTGGCTGCAGTGGTGGTGGTGGTGGTGGTCGTGGCTTAAGACGAGCACGGCTTATGAATGCATCTGGTAATTAGGAGTTTAGTTGATGAATATTGCTGAGCTGCTGCGACTTGGGCCTCTGCCGTACGTGCCTGCGACACATCTTCCAGCGCGATCGCCTGAGTTTGTTACACGTGGTACGTGGGATTGGGTTAATGGGGAATTTCCAAGTTATGTCTGCTGTAGAAGTGGATCTGTTTGCTTTTTTAGACCCCACGCGTGTGGTTGAGTATTATATGGATTCCATAATCGAACAGAGGAGAACAAGGACTTGTACCGCACTTTACATCGTCCTTTGCGGCCTCCCCTTAATCCTCCGTATCCTAGCCCCTTCATTCTTTTAATTCATCTCCTTATCTTTCCCCTTTAACATCTCCATTATCTTTTTCGCCCACCTTAACTCATTGTACGCATCTCTGCTACGGCCCCATCCTCCCTCCGTCTCCGTCTCCCTTTTTTATTTCCCATTCTCCGCGCGTCGTCCTGCTCTTGCTACGGCCTCTTTTATTCACCTTTCTTCGGCAGTCGAGCGATTTTACGCTCGCAGCGGATGAGAGATTGTCTCTCGTGAGCTTCTTTCTCTCTCTGTCTCTGTGCATACATATATATACATATATACATATATATAAGCGTAGGCCGAAGTCCTATACGCACTCGGACGGATGCGTTATAGATGACGTTATCGGACCTCGACGAGCTCTCTCAGTGTGTGCGCGCGTGTGCGCGGCGGACGTCAGAGTGTGCGTGTTTGTGCGCGCATGGAGAGGCAGCGGCTGCCAGGGACACATATTCGAGAGGAGAGGCTGGACTGGAGAGTTGAGGCTGCGCCAGACAACGCGAATAATTTATCTATGTATCTCTCTCTCCCTGGTGCTGCAACGCCGTCGCGACACTGCACGTGCGCTGCCGCCCATCGGGCCCTCGCAGCATCCGTCCACTACTGCTCTCCTCCTCCTCATCCTCCTCCTCCTCCTCCTCCTCCTTCGCACGTGTGTAATGTCATCGGCTCATAAACGGATCAACTCGAGAGGGTGGCTATCATATATACATATATATGTGTGCAGCGTATGTGTGTATGCGTGCGTGCGTGGCTGATGCAGTGTTGAGTAGCTTCTGCCGATGATGAGTGGAGCGGCAGGACTACCTACGTGCCACGTGACGTGTGTGTGCGTGCGTGAATTGGCCTCTTTCGAGGACTCTTGTATAGACGTGCGTGTGACTGTTGCCGTTTGCAGTTGCCCAGCCAGCGACGCGTCTGTATAAACGCTCGGGGAAGATATTGGGGGGAGGGACTCTGTTTTATGCTGGATATGGACGTGGCGAATACGCACTGTGCGCGAGAGTGAGATGGATCGGAAGGTTGTGTGCTGGCGCTGCTTGAATTTTCGACGCCGGCGAGGACAAGAGCGGGGTTGCGTGATGGTGTCGTCGCTGGTGGCTGGCGGTACTTCTATCCAGAAGCTTTCGGCGTCGCGTTGAATTATTTATGAGTTTGGGGAATGTTACGCGCGAGACGGTCAGGATTGAGAGTTATTGTTATTAGGGTTCAAATAACGTGCGTTAGACGAAAAAGGTTTGCGCTGAGGTTTCGCGCGGATCAAGGATTTCCTTCTTTTTTAATGGGTAGCTGGTAAGAACGGATTTCCGGTGGCTTATGAGGATATTTAACGTCGCGGCAAGAACAATTGATCGATTTTAATCTGCTCATTCAGTTGCTCCAAAAGGTGTTATATACACTTCCAATCGAGAAAGTTTTTTTTACCGTTGCAAATAACAATCCTCCTAAGAAATACGAAATAACCTAGATATTTTCTGGAGCAGGATTTTAGTCGGTATACGGTTATTTAACGTTTTCTCATTGTTTCGGAAACCATCACTTTACCAAAAAGAAGAAGAGACGGAATAGGGCGAACTTTACACAAAGAAACTTTCCTTTATTCTCCCACGGAATATAATAACTTTGGAAAATTTCACGAAAGAAATTTGCATGAATATTATTTGCCCCGGGTACAATGCATAAAGCTCGCGCTCTCTTTGTGTCCCGCGTTTGAAGGCATTAACGTACAAGCTTTATTATGGACTTTTAACGCTATCTCATCTGCGTCTCATTTTGTTTGTGTTTTTTTTTCCAAAGTGCACGTCCAAGATTATGCGGCGAATTTTTATTGACCCACATCTATACACTGTTATACGTGACGATGAATCTAATGCCGCTGAAATTTTTATTCGTGGGTGTGTGTAATATACGCATTGATGCTTATATGTATATATATCGCATAATATCCAGCTGTTCCGATTTCATTCGTTGGCCCGGCGCGAGCTTTTTCGGAAAGATCAATGTTTGCCCTGACAAAGGATATATATATATATATATACGCCAAAAAGTGCTTTTTGTAAGCATCGTCATTTCCATAAATTTGTATGGGTATCTATATATACATCTCCACGCTACATAAATATGTAGATACTCGGGCAACAGTAAAAATTCGACCAACTCAAGGGTATGTATATCATAACTTGGTTTTATATATGAGAAATGTTTTTATGATTTTTTTTCCCCCTTTTCTTCTTTTTCAACTCTCGCGAGCGAATTTCAAGTTTAAAAACAAAATTATTTAAGTATATAGTACATTGCGTCGATTCTGTGAAAGAATAGATATATTATATAGTACTGTATACAACTCATTTTTGGTGAGTTATCTAGTTTGCTTAGTAAAATCAATAAAAATTGAATCCCATTTCACGGCAATCCAATCAATTTTCTGTAGCATCCTGACAAAAATGAATCCATGGTCATTGAATATCTACTTAATATTTATTGACTATAAAATACTAGATTATTCATTTTAGAACCAACTCGCTCTTCGAGAATGTTTTTTTGCACACATATTTGAAGTAAAAACCCACAATTGCCACGGCAATTTGTCCCTAAACACACACCACTTCCCGCACTAAAATAACAGTAATTCCTCAATAAGTAAACAAGCACGCTTCCCCCCCGTGTCGCTCTAAACAGTCGCAGCAAATTCCGTTACACAATAGCCGCCGCGACATTTACACCGCTTCATACATTACTATCAGCTATCCCCAAAAAGGACGATAAATCGAAAAATCGCCGGCACACACACACACGCCCATTGTTACCCTGCACACCGAAACAATCCACATCCATCATCGTCACTGGCGCGGCGAAAACAAAAAAAAAAGAGCGCGATCTGCATTTAACAGCGCGCTCTCTCCTCTCGCGCATCCTCTTAAGCTCTCTCGGATACCTCCCGCCCAACCCATCGACTGCAAACAAAAAAAAAAAGAGAAGTGTATAGACAGACAGTACGTGTGGGCGCCACATGCAGAACAGAGAGAGAGAGAGAATAGCGTGGGCGTAGTTATTAATCATGCGCAGGGCACGCGTGCGAGTGTCAGCGAGAGTTGCAACCGCCGCGATGAGCACACACACACATAGGCGCGCGCGCACACAGCCGCCTGACTAATCGCTTTGCCATTACAAATTAATGTACTCGCGGAGAGAGAGAGAGGCGGACGGAAAAAAAGTAGAGGAAAAAAATTCTGGTGCGCTGGGTAGTAGAGAGCTATTAGCCGTCGTCGCGGTCCATTGTGCTGATCTCTCTCTCTCTCTCTCGTGCGCGCGCGCACTTTTTGCCGGCTCGTACACCTCCACATAGTCTCGAACGATCTCTCTCTCTCTCTCTCTCACTCTATACCCTTTTGTATATAGACTCTCTCTCCTTTTCTCTCAGTCTCTCCCTTTCTCCGCGTATATATTTTCACGGTTGCGGCTCTAAAATCCGAGGCGGCCCGTAGGGTTATGTACTTATTCGCCCGAGAACCGACAGCGGTAGCGGCGGCGGCGGCGGCGGCGACGGCAGTGGAGTAATAACTTTTAACTGCCCGTGCCAGTGGCAATGAGGGAATTGATCGTTGGACGCACCGCGGCGGCGATTTTCGGTGTGCTGCGACGACTGTAATACCCTGCACCAGCGATGTGCTTTAATGAAGGAAAAAGTCTGTAGGAGGGGGACAATAAGAAACAGTCAGTGTGCAGGTTGGATGGAAAGAGAGAAAGAGAGAGAGAGAGAGAAAAGCCGACGAAGAGGAAAAAGTATAAACGTCGCGTTCCAGTTGGAAACTTCGCGACTATCGCGCGGATTTTCGCTATACCCGCGTGATCGTAAGAACAACGGCCAATTTCTCAGCTCGGCTCTGGACTTTCTCTTTTCTCTGTGGGTGTGTGTTTGTGTGTATGTGTATGTGTGTGTTTGTGTACGGCGTAGGCGTGACAGATTAGTTTTCGATTCGACGGTGATTGAACTTTTAGTTGTCTATGAATCATCGAGTTTTACGTTGACGATTTTTGCTGTTCTTATAACCGAGGCTTTTTATTTGGTGTATTGCTGGATTAATCTGCAGTATTTAGTGATTGAAAGTCTAGTCACGTGTCAGTGACGTTTATTCTCTTTTTTATAAGTCAGGTAATTGAAAATTCATGCACATGGTAGATATAAATCCGGATGCGAGTGCATGTTTCATGCATCTATACGTACTTGAATTTTGAACATTATACATAATATACTATCTAAATTTGAATTAGTGAACCTTTCACTGTTTAACCATTTAATGAACCTTATATAGGTATAAGGAAAATTCGCATTATCATTACGGATAATCGATATCCGAAAACGCGTATACAACGAAAAGTGACGACAACAAAAAAAAAAAAAAAATAATTGGCAGAATCTGGAACGAACGGTTTCGAAACAAATATTAGCGCCGCGGCGGAGTCGAGAATCATTTCTAAAAATACCCCAGTGCGCCGCAGCGAAAGAGGAGTAAAAAATGAAGCGCCGCGGTAGTAGAGGATGAAAGATTGTAGGTGCATGCGCCCGCGGCGGGTTCGGCTTCATTTCCTAAAGTAGCCGCGTAATTGTTATCCCCTTCGTTCATTAGGATAAGAAAACACGTTACATCACACGCCGAGGGTTGAAGGATTTTAATCAAACAGCAGCGTAGAATACGGGCACCCGCGAGAGACAGAGAGGAGAGCTTTTCCGTTACCAAATAATGAAAATCCACTACCACTGCAGGGCTGCTACTGCTGCTACCACCACCTGCAATTTATTCTAGTGCGCACGAGTCGTGGTTCAGCGCGAGTTGCACTCCACACTCGAATAATGTTATCTGGAATTTGATGAAAATCCATAAGCTCTGTATAATGTTCCAGGATAGGTGTTACCTATTGTCTTCGCTCTTGTAATTGAATCTCTGTTCGTAAATTGTATTGTTCAAGTTGGAAGAGCGTTAATCCTTTATTATTAACCTCGACATTACCTTTTCTTCAGCTGTTCGTGATAATGTACATTTTACGCCTTTGCTCTCAACGAGTTCGTTTACGTAATTTTAGCTGTGCTATGCTTTCAAGATTATCTCTGTTTTAATATAAATGAGTTATGTTCTTTGGAATGGGATCCAGTAAAATTAGAATGTAACGTATATAGCCGGAAAGTAAATCACAGGTACTCAAATTAACTGTAATATAATGGGATTGTTCTTGTCGTATAAATTTTTACCTTAAACGTCCGATTTAGCAAGTAAATCCAGCCCCAATTTTTTACCACCACCCAGTAGCGAACAACCCGCATGATATTCAAGTCTAAAAATAGATTTAATTCTCATCCAAGAACAATTATACCGAGCAACTATAGACCGCCGAGAAATTCAAAAATTCATCATTTCTCTCTTCTAAAACTTCAGTTCCCCGACTACAAGATATATATACATCATCTACAGAAATTCAATCCAAGGATTTTCCCCCGAGCACACAGATCTTAGGGAACGAGATAGAGTCGATATTAAAAAAAAATAATCCTCCCCGCTCTGTTGTATATACATCCGAGGAAAAGAAGAAGTCGGGAGATCCACGCGCGCGTACTCGCAACAATCGCACTGGATCCTCATCCCAGACAGAAGACATTTCTCTCAAGGATGAGTGGCTACTGCACTAGTCTATTTTCAGTTTATATACAGAGTCCTACAGTGTAGGTGGATAAATCGCGCTATCTCGTGTCCATCTACGTAATGGCAGGCACTCTTCTCTACTCTTCTCTCTCTCTCTCTCTCTCTCTCTCGGATAGAACTCCGGAGGACACTATTATATTTAAGATGGAAAAGAAGACACTGGGCTTCTTTAATATCGGTAAGATGCAGCATTTCTCGCTCAGTTGCACAGCTGATGCCAACAAGTTGCTTTGTTCGCGACAATCTTGCCCTCCTCCTCCCATCCCCGAGTCGACTCGCTCGGCCTAAAAGTTTTTCTTCGTGTCTCGGCCTCCATCCACCCCCACCTCCCCGGCCGCGTTTAAGGTTTTAATAAAGGGAAAAAACATGCAGCGCCGCGACCGGAGACCTGCACAATCTTTTTCTTTTTTTTTTTGTATTGCGAGTAAAACAGCCGTGGGAGAGAGACAGAGAGAGAGAGAGAGAGCGGGACCGAGAGGCACGGAGGCTAATTTAAGAGGGGAGACGCGCAATGCGTATATACTTTGTCTATTAGCCGAGTAGAGTGAAAAATTATACCGAAACGCGATATTCTTTTTTTACGTTAGCTGAATAGTTATGTATATTTCGATATTATATAATGTACGTTCATTCCTGGGAGAGGCTTTGGTATACGTTAATGTAACAAATGAATCCGGCTGCATTAAAGTTTGATAGAATCAATATTAAGGACGCGCTCAATTTTGCACGAGGCATTATAATACCCGCGCCTCAGAAGTGCCACTTCGTTATTCCGTTAATTCTCTCTCTCTCTCTCTCTCGCTCTCTCATTCTTTTCCATGCAATTCAACGTAAAAATATACGTTCAATTTATCCTAGAGAAAGAAAAAAAGAAAAAAATTAGAGCTAATATCGGTAGTTGGCGCGTATCGCATTATCGATCTATCCCCACAAAATTCCGCTTTAATTAAACTTTATCGGTTATATATATATAGTCGCACGCGTGGAATTATGCATATTCTAATACCTGATAAACTAATGCATTAAAACTTTGATGACAAAGTCGTGAATGTTTGATAAACACACCTCTCTCTATCTCTCGTCGCGCGCCGCTCTAATTTCAGAGAGAGCGCCACACCACGCCTACGTTATAATATAAAAATAAGCCCGCGAGTATGTGTGTAACCTATTTTGCAAACGACACATTATTGCAAAACTCAAGCCGTACGTTATATCCCGAACGCGATATGCGAAAAAATTCAAATTATATACACATCTCTCTCGTGTGGTACAGCGCCAAATCCATTGAGCCGTTAAATATTTTCACTCTCTTCCGCTACACCTGCGCTCGCCCGCTCGCGCTTCGCCTGGCAAAACAAAACTTTTCCACCGCGGCGACTGCTGCTGCAGCCGACCATCGAGAAAGAAGAAAAGCGTCTCTCTCGCGAAAGTTCAAGACTCGATCAAGTCCGATATAAAACGACAGAGCGAGAGAGACAGAGAGAGAGAGAGGTGAGGTAGAAGCCATATCGTTTCAGTTCTGTATAGGGGGGATATAGGGTTTGTGTGTTGTCGGGCTGCTGTACTCGACAAGCGTGTAATTCGCGGTCCACGCTCTGGCTAACCTCGCGGAAGAGCCGTCGCGTCTCTCTCTCTCTCTCTCCCTCTCTCTCTCCCTCCCTCCTGCCCCGCAAACGTCTCTCGCGTCAATGGCGCTGCTGCTGCTGCTGCTGCTGCATCGACCGTTTCCCGGCATCTTTTTCCCTTCTGTGCTGCTGCTGCAGCCTCTCTTTTCGTGTACCCGAGGTTTTTTTCCCCTCCCCACTCTCTCTCTCTCTCTTTCTGGCTTCTATCGGTGCGCAAAAACGCTGAATCTCTCGCGAGGGAGAGAGAGAGGGAGATAGATAGACGGAGGAATATATAGACTCGGCGCGGGACACACTTCGCGAATATAAAGGAGAGAATCGACGTTTTTTTTTTGTTGCTGCACGGATCTGTTGCGGTTCTCAACTCTCGACTTCCTGTGAGCTTTGAATTTCGCTTGTTTACACCGATGTTGAGTTCCTTATATACGATATTATACGATGTAAAATAAGTTTATTTTTGGTTTTCTTGGGATAAAAAGTATATGGGATTTTATCCAGCAAGTAACGGGATTCTTTTATGCCGCATGAGTTAATCTCTAATTTTCTTCTCGGTATAAATAAAGGTAATAGGATAAAAGGTTAAACAAAGCGTTAATCGAATAAGCCGATTACTGCAAGGCAAAATTCGTAATGATTATTAAAAAATACGATCCAGCTCTTAAAAGTAAAATATCTCTCAGCGGTCTATAAATATTTTATGCTCGGTACATTTTCTCTAAAAGCACACTAGAATCCTTAATATCATCGCTGCGCTATACAACAAAAACATTGTTTATTGACGTATCAATCAAAAGCAGATACCCGACTCTTCGTAGAGCTGAATCTTGATTTTCATCTGTACATATATAAGCGAATACTAG
This sequence comes from Megastigmus dorsalis, assembly GCA_900490025.1. Taxonomy (NCBI): domain Eukaryota; kingdom Metazoa; phylum Arthropoda; class Insecta; order Hymenoptera; family Megastigmidae; genus Megastigmus; species Megastigmus dorsalis. The sequence continues at coordinate 105,332 of UELU01143144.1, read as the reverse complement.
TCGCGGTAGTCAGTTTCGAGTTTATATGAACATTTGGTATAGTTCGGGATAGGAAAGATATAGGAACGATAGGATCGTTTACTGGCGGCCGCGCGACTCTCTGCGGTTTACGGTAAGTGCCCAGGCGCGATTCGAAGCTTTGCGGCCGAGAGAGACTGCATCGCTCACCGAATCGTTGCACATTACACTCGCTGCGCAGCCGTATTTCGCGACGTTGTTTAGTTGGCGGCTTCACTCCTGTATATATATACATCGCGGATAAAACGCGGGACTGGAGATTTTATCTTGTAACAAAAATATAATTCTAAACAAGGTAAGGAAGGCACTAATTGAAAGCTACTTAGCGCATGAGTTAAGTCGTAAGTTTTAGACTTATGAGGTATATAGCGGTTACAGTTACTTATTAAAAGGCTCGATAAATTATTCTCTTAACTCGGAGCCTTGTAATCTATGGAATTATCGTCCGAGGATTTAATAGAACTTTTTTACTTTCTAGTTGAATATATATCTAAGGTACTTTACTCTAAGTTAATAATTGATTACGACGATAAAAGTCCGCAAAGGAAGTTTAAGACGCTGGGACTTTAAAAATTGAATTTTAATATACCAGGAATAAGGAGTTTCCGGGATATGGTATGATAAGGTTTATGATAAAAAAAAATTTCATTATACATTTGAAAACTCAAATGTAAACATAGATAATGTTAAGTGCCTACTTACGATAGTAAAAGATTCAGTATAAGGTCGTCAAGTTCTCGATCGACTCACCTGTAACACAAAAAAGATTAAAATTAAAATACCAATTCAAATTGTATATAGCGGCGTATATTTCATTAATAATGCAATCGTCAATTAGCGGAAATTGCCATTTTATATGGTTAGTATAAAGGAATCCGTCTTCGAGAGCCGGCCACCTTCTTTAGTATATACGTAAGAAAAGTTGTATAACTTTAAATGTCGTTATACGTTTCAAGACTTTCGTGCCACCGAGTCTAAGATTGTTATATATTATTTAACGACTGCTTCATTTGGGCGTTCGAGTATATAGTTTTGTTAATTTACAGTGCGATTAAAACGCAGAAGTACATTAAATTTACGAGGCGAGTTAGAAAAATGCAACAATGAATATTAAGATTGTAGTAAAAGTTTTACGAGCGTAGTAAATCCCATTAATGGTATATGTTCGCATAATATTCAGTGCGACGCAAAAAACTCGCTCCTACTTTTTTTCGGGCAGAAACTTTCGTTTGGTAATATTGATACGTATGAATTATGGCGCGGACCGAAAAGTAATAGCGTATGCTTCGCGAAGTTCTTGGACCATTATTCAAACAGCAAAAATTGAGAAATTTCTTTTACAAGTGCGTGTACAAAGGATAAAAAAGGAACGGAGAAAAGCACACCTTTGTTAGTACATTGAATACTCGGACTCGCGTCCCAGGAGGATTTTTTTTCTTGCCTCGTCTGAAATGAAAAATAAGAGAATTCTCCAACGTTCGTACTTATACACCGAAGTCAAAGAATATAGGACTTCGCAACTAAGAAGTTCGAGGGTCTCCAACTTGAGAAGCAAACAAATTATTTTGAGTACGAGAAAAACGAAACGTGTCTCTTGTCTGAGCCACAAAGACAAACTTAAATTTTTTTTTAAGGGGAAGTGATAGTCCTACCTTATCGACATTATAGTATTTTAATTCTAATGAAAAAACTAATTGGATTTATGGAAAAATTAAGACATCATTGCACTTTCTTGACTCATATTCTAGCATTTCGCAAAGTTTCAGCCAGATATTTAAAGAACACTAGAAATGGTATTTCCACAAAGTTTCCAGATCATCCGTTGAGAAGTCTAGCCGTGTTTAAACGTTAGCCTGAAACTTTGAAAAACAGTGGGATATGAGCTAAGGCAATGCAATGATTTCTTCATTTTCCATACATCCGTTTTATTACTGGAATAAAAATATATCCAAAATATTGTCATGTCGGTACGGTAAGACTCAACATCCCTTTAAATGGAATTTGTACCGCATTCAATCGTTACTATAAAATTATCCCGTGGAATTAAATTCACACCATTGATCCAATTACCAATCAACCCCGAAACAAGCGACCTTAATAAACCAAGCGCCAAAAGCCAACTCTTTAATCAATATTCACTAAGCACGCGCGTGCAAAAAAAAAAAGGTGACAAACAAACCCGTCCACATAGCATATATATTAGAATCACCGGCATACTTGTTAACCATCTCCGGCGACTATCGCGCTCTTAAAATTAATAATTTCGACATAAATAAACGAATGAGCGCGGGAGCGCATGTATACTATACGTACGAGCAATCGCGGCGCATATCGCGCGTGCCTCCTGCACTTTATTTATGCAGCTCATAAGCCGCGAGCCGCGCGCTGCACCGCCGCACAGATAAAAATACCCATAGTGCATTTATATAAATCGCGCGCTCGCACACCGCAACGGTCTATATTAAAATCGGCCATCCACTTCGTCGAATTACCGCGCGAACATTACACTCTCTTATAACGAAGACGAAATCAGCGAGATCGTCGATCCGATTGCGATACATTATTCACCGTGAGACTGCCTTCGTCGCCGCGTATCGCCTTCTCGGTACAGCACAAGACACTGTATATGCGAGAACGAGACGGATGTGCGTGAGAGAGAGAGAGAGAGAGAGAGAGAGCTGGGCGTTACGCGGCAGGTGTCACCTCGTTTCCATCGAATATTTCAACTTTTCCCCCGTATTTATAGGACCTCGGGCGTGTCTATATACACACATGCTCGCGCCGCACGGAGAGATGAGGTATTTTGCAATCGGCCACTGCAACTTCCGCTCGACCCAGAGCTAGAGCTCGAATTAACGGCCTCCCGAGCCTCTCTCCGTTACATCTCTCTCCCTCCTCTCTCTCTCTCTCTCTCTCTCTCTCTCTCTCTCTCTCTTGCAACAGCAGCAGCTCGTCATCCACGCGAGGGAGAAAGATATAGAGAGATAGAGAGAGTTGGGTATATAGTGCAGTAGTGCAGCGGCATTGAATCGCTTCCAGCTGCCCTCGAGCTGCCAAATATTCTCTCTCTCTCTCTCTCTCTCTCGTGCACCAGTAGCTCCTCTCCTAGTGCGGCCGATCATTAATGTTTCCCGAGTTTACTATGCGCATGTAACCGTCGAGGGAGAGAGACTTTCTTATACCTAGCGTGTGTGTGTGTGTGTGCACGCTCAATCTGCAGCCTGACGTAGGATGTGTTCCAATCATTCGGCACGAGATTCTATATAATCCTGCGCTGGGTAGTGCGAGAGCGATTCACTGGGGTTTCGCGCGTCCTCGACCTTTTTTAATCAATTTATGGTTGAGTAAGAATTTTTCTAAATAAAGGTGAGTGGTGCTTATTGACCCTGTGCGAAAGAAAACAAATATATAAATGGGAGTTACATACATTTCTGTACAGACTGATGTTTCAAATTTTCGCAATAGTTTGAAATCTGATTTTTTTTGTTAATTAAACATTTTTTTCATGCTTCAAATGATTTCACTGGCTTCATTCATTTTCAAAAAGATTGCACATTGGGCAGCCATCGTTCTTTACTGTGTTAAATAAGACACGTGGATGAAGCACACCGAAGGCGGAAAATTCACTGAAAGATACAGCTCACGAGTTAAGCACTCGCCCGACTAGAAGTTTATATATATATACATCTACACTGGGGATTCTTACATCTTTTGGGAATGTGAGCTAATTAAGGTGAGAATTTCGCGAGGATGCGCGCGAGAACTACTGCTGCTGCTGCTGCCGGCGCCGTTGCCGCGAAAAGTAGGTGAATTATTCGAATTTCATCGCTCGCGATAAACACCCGAGTCTGGTATTAAGTGAAATTAGCGAGATTTCGGCTGTACAATCGGTGAATTATTTAATGGCGAGCGACTGGATATTTCCACTAATTCCATTTTAATTAAGAGGTCTCTCCTATTCGATTTGGATAGCCATATCAAGTTTATACTCATTTATTATTTAGTTATTATAAATGCGGCCGGTTTTATTCATTTATACATAAATAATTAATTCCGTGCGAAGGACATCGTTTAATGAATCGTGTCAAGAAAGTGTGTTATTTAGAATTCTAAATTAAACCGAATGCGAATTTGCTTAGAGTTGACGGACAGACAACTAATTGCTCGCGTGTTCCAAACATATTTTTATATTCGGAATATGAAAAGTTTTCTGTTATTGCGATTCTAAATATAACAGAAAAGGTATGCAAATTAGAGAGGCGATTTATACGGTGATGTATACACAAGGATTTACCAAGAAACGAGCGTTTTTGTTAACTTTTTAATAATATTGAAACATTTAGGACCTGGAAGCTATTGCTCGCGTGAAAATTGCGTAATCTTCACCGCGGCTAAGGAAATATTATCCTTTTTTAAACGAACGTCCGTCAAAGTGTCAGACATATCCCACTTGAGGAGCAGTTTCTATTAAACTTTTCGGAAGTGTGCAGTAATATTCGCGCAAGAATTTATGTGTCTACTTATACATCACTTGCAACTACTATAATTATACGAATAAGGAAGACTGAAATAACTCGAGTTTTCGACTTCTTATGTATATGTACTGCGAATGCATAATAGAATTTCTCGCTATTCGTTTTGATTTTCGCCTGTTACTTCTTTTCTTTTTACGTTGGTATAATGATCGTATAAAACTAAATGAAGCTCCATAAATTATATACACCAAATAGATAAAAAAAGTGATAAGCAGTCTTAGACACAATACTTATTAACAAGAGAATTCAAAAAAGGTCCATCCGCAAATTTCAACGTCGAGTCACAAGTCGGACACGGAGAGACAGTGAGAGAGAGTGAGAGAGTCGAAATTCTCCCCCCGGCACATCTTCATCCTTATACGAACGCAACGCCAAGAGGAAGGAGAACGCAAGACTTTCCTCGAGACAGTTTTCCCCGCAGGCACAGAGCCTCGGCAAGCTCCTTCACAATTTTTTGCTCGTGGCTTTCAACGAGGTCCCGGCTGTACACGTAGTCGCAAAGATAGAGAGAGAGAGATTTTGAAGATGCCGCAGAGTTAAGGAGTTTGGGGGTAGGAGGGACAGAGACAGAGAGGGAAGAAATTCTGTGAAGCGAAGCGTTGGCCCCTCGGGGTAGTTTGATTCCGTCGGTCGCATAATCCTCGCCAACTCGGGGACTTAAATGCGCGAGCGTGACTAATCTACTCTTTCTCCGTATATCGTCTATATAGAGGCCGCCGCAAGTCGATAGAGCCCTTTTTCCCTTCTTATATGTATTTGCCGAGCAAGCGGCAATATAATTCCGCGTCTCTCTCTCTCTCGCTACTTCAGGCCTCTGCTGCAGCAAATTGATTTATTTGCTTAGGCGAGCTTTTGCGATCGCGGAACGATTAATTTACGAGCGCCACTGCATCATTTAGTTATGGCGCGCGGCGAAGTAAAAAGGAACGCTAGATAAATCGGGAGGTTGACAAGGTACGAGAGATTGAATTAATGGATGGGTAAGTACTTTATTCCGATCGGGCCTGCGCCGACTGGGTGTCTTATTATTTTTCCACCAACTTTCCTCCTATCTCTTCTCGCTCTCCCTCTTTCTCTCTCTCTCTCTTTTTTTTAATTGAATTCTCGCTCGTCCGGTGATGGGTATACACTGGATTTCGCATCGGCAGTAATTGAATGAATTATTCATTCGAGTAGGAGATTCTCGAGTGACCCCCGTGATTTGAGGCTATATTTCGAGTAGAAATATAATGGAGGTGGAGAGATGGAGCGAGAAAGATCCGCCGGTACAGCATTCGTATACCCAGGATTATTCAATGCTGATCGTTGACGTGAATTTGCAGGTCTTTTATTGGCGTAGATCAATCCTTTTATGCACAATAAACAACGTATAGGTACTCTGTATACACGCTTTCACACGAGTGTATTTTTGAGGCTAATGCCGAGCTATTTAAAGAAAAGTTCTCACGTAATAAAAGGACCCACAGTCGTAAAGAACAATTCCCCGGTTACACACGTAAGTCGCCATTTCAACAATTTTCTCATATACATCCAAAGACATTGAGAGGCATGAAAGAAGCAGCCCGCGATATCCTACTCACATAAATTACTCTCTTCTATCTCGGTCGTATCGTAAACATCGAGAGATAGTGATTGATTAACCCCCCAATTCATGTTTATACTCCTAAAACTAAACTGCGCGCATCTACTTCCACCAGCGAGAAAAAAGAGCGCCCGAAGTATAAAAGCGAAAAAAATCCTCACACTCGTCTCGCGTATAAGCCTTTATACGAGCTCACAAAGCACAAAATTCGGCTGGGTGGGATGGGGTTGCTTTTAGCGCGGACTATAGAGTGAGAGAGAGAGAAAGAGAGTGAATCGCGTAACCGCCTTTCGAGACACAAAAGTCAATAGGGGTGGGGAATGCAAAAAAGGTATGGAGGCGGAGAAGAAGAGAGATAGGAGTGAGAGAGAGAGAGAAGGAGGGAGAGAGTAAGAGCGATAAAGACAAGGACGCGCCATAGGCACACGCACAAAGGAAGGGGGCGGCGTCGTCGCTTGGGGAAGTGGAGAAAAGATGCGAGAAAGGGGACGTCGCTCTTTGCCTTTCTTCTCACTTACGCGACTGACGATAAGAGAGAGAGAAAGAGAGAGAGAGAGAGAGAGAGAGAGAGGGAGAACGAGAGTAAGAGAGATAGAGGAAAATGGAGCGAACGAGTTTATCTCGTGCACGCGTGATTAACCGGTGGACCAGTAAATCATCGATTATATTCTCGTTAGGAAAAACGAGGCCCCTCCCCCTTTCCATAGTCTCTCGCGGTGTACGAGATCGACGCGTCTTTTCTCTTCTCTCCCGCGGGATAATAATAATTTGAAACCCGATGAAGATCTCTGATTCGCCTGGTGCAAGTGCGCGCGCGGGACTTCGAACGACTATTATCCTTCGGAGCGAGTTTTCTGTAGGATTATATTCTCCTGGTAGATTATCGTTGCGGAGTCGATTTTGAATCTGTGTGAGAGAATAAAATTCCATGTCCAAAGAGCTCAATGGAATTGATTTAGTGTATAAGTCGAATTCTCAAACCCGGACTTGATTAAAGATTTTCTTGGATTCGGTTAGAGTTCACAAAAGATTTTTATTTCGCTCGATCCTCTGAATAACAAAATTCCTCGATTCATCCATAAGCTTATATTTATGAAGCTATAGACGAGTTTTGGATTATTAACCATCGTATAAGCGCAGATAATTAATTCAGTATATTCTGTCATGCATCGAATGCCTGCACAACGATTTCAAAACCAAAGTTTCCGCGTATGTATATATACCATTGAAAAAAATCGAACCGGAGAAAAAAGCCCATCCGACATTTTTCAAAGCCAACATAGAACTCGTGCCAACTCTATCGAATCATAAATTTTCAAGCTGATTAAACCTGCATTCGACATACGTCTACTGCATTCAAACGCACGCTTATATACCGATGAAAAAATAAAAAAAAAAATGTAAAAGCTAGCCCCGAGCGCTAAAACTGTCATTCCACAATTTGAAAATTTTGAAATGAAACCGACGACTTCTAAACCCCGTACCCCACACTCGCCAAACGTGTACGCGTGTTTCCATAAACGTAATGGAATACGGAATTCAGCTCTCGCAGGCCGCCACCGCCGCCTGAGTTTCATTTCGGTTGCTGCGTGCACATGTACAAACACACACGCGCACACACATAGCCGGACTTTCTCGCGAAGCGCAAAGCGCAAAAGCACATTTAAAGTTGCACCGTCTGCACATATGTGTATATGTATACTTCAATAAAGGCACCTGCGCGTATATGCGCTTAAATATTCTCGACTGCGTATGGAGTGTATATACGGCGGCGAGCGAACGGGGGGAAAAAAAAGGAGACAAGACAAACGACAGTGGCTGTACTTTTCTTGTTCTCTTTGTTTTGCGAATGCGCTATGGGAAAAGGCTTTTACCGACTAATCGACTTTAGAGAACTTTTCCGTTTGCCGGATGTGCATGCGATAAATAGTGTATATATACCATACATTTTAAATTGTAATCGGTATAATAATTGTTGTTTTACTCGTTATATTTATTGCATTAAGTCCAAAGTAATGTACATAGTTGAAGAAACCATCAATAACAATTCGATTAAAATTGCACGACACCAAACCTACAGTAATTTCGCCACATTGCTTTGCTATATGAGATTAGGAAAGCTCAAAAAGTCCATAACAATGAATAATGGACGACAGAGTCACTTTACCGTCAGCGATAAAGAACAAAGAATGAAAGAAAGAAAAAGGGTTCATCAGCGGCACAAAATCTTAATTGCGCATTTCGACAGTTAACGTCACGCCATACACATACATGCGCAAAAGCCAATCTTCAAAGAAGAAAAGCTTTCAAGCTTGCGGGAGAGAGCCACGCGGCAAAAATCTGGAACGCAAAATCTGGAGCGCATTTGAATCTCCCCACTTTCGAGAGAGAGAGAGAGAGAGAGCGATGTACAAAGAGGGAAAAGACCTCATGCAGATATACAAGGTATATATATAAGCATAACGTGTAGAATACGGTGCTCGACTGCGCAGAAAATTTAATATTTCCACGATCGCGTCTTAAATAAATAAATATATATCCTCTCTGGGTAATGCTCGCGTGCGACAAATTCACAAATTCCCATCTTCCGGTAGAGGCGAGGGTATAAGCTTATATCCCTCGTCCTTTACGGACACATGCCAGTCTGGCTTCTCGTCTTCTTCTTCTCCTCTCCCTCCTTCTCCTCTCTTGGGCACACGTTTCCGGATAGATAAATCACAACCCGAAACGATCAACCTCGCGCGACAACAACAGCCGCAGCGCGCGCACCCGCAACCGACTTTCAGCTTCTTCCTCTGTACATATATATGTATATATGTGTGTTTTTGGGTGTGTGTGTGTGTGTGTGTGATGGAGAGCTTGCGGGAAGGTCGGTGTGTGCGTCAGAGTGACGAGAAAGAGAGAGAGGAGAGAAAAAATTTCTCGGACGCTTACAAGATTGAGAGCTCGCGAAATTTTTTGTAATCCTTGGCTCCTCTGCGGTTCAATTTCCGTTTTTCTTCTACTCTCTCTCTCTCTCTCTCCCTCTCCCACTCTTTTCTAGCCCAGGAAGTCACTGCCAGACGCGGAACAATGTGCTCACCCCCTTTTTTTGTATATGGCGGGTGTACGGGACGCACTTGCATTTGTTAAAATACGCGTGATCAATTAAGACGCTGTATACAGTATTGGCAGCTACAAAAAATTGTATCGTGTTACAGTTTCGTAAACCAGAATCGTGTAGTATACCTAGCAATTATAAATAAAGGTCTCTCTTCAAGGTGTAAGCTTGAACAATGTTTTGCTCCGTTGATTTGCATGGATTAATATAACCCAGTAATAACGATTTTGTTATACATGTACATGCAAATTTTACGCGACACATAGAAAAGATTAAAATAGTAGAGCAAACGTTCAAGACTAGTTATCTCGCAAAATCCATTTGTATTGATTATTTAAGTAGCAGATGCTAATGAAATCGAACCAGAACGAACTCAATCCCGATATATACTGTCACTAATGATTCAAGAGAATCTAATAAAAGGGGAAAGACTCTATAGGCGGCAAAGAAGAAGAAAAGGAGGAAGTATACGCTTAGACGGTCCAACTAATCATTTTTCCTAACGATCCTGCAAGTAAGTTGAACTCGAAAAAGGCGGCAGCGGCGGCGGCGATGATGTCAAGAGTAATTTCCTACCCTCGTCGCAAGACTCAAACTAATGATCTTGACCTTTTGCGCGCTATGTCCGTCTCTCCTCTTCCCTGCAACTCTTTTTTCCCTGCAACCCCTCTATCGTAGAGACAAGTCATCGGTTGCCGCGCCACAACGGAGCGCCGGCCAATCGGTTTATCGGGAAATTTTCCCCATTTTTCTTTTTGCGCGCGCACGGGCGCATCCACGTCCCCGAAACAAAAACGAGAGAAGAGAGAGAGAGAGAGAGAGATCCAAGGGAATCATTTTAATCAAGAGCTCACTCTCTCCCCCCTCTCTCTTTGCGTTGCCTCGAAATATCGCAAAACTTTTTTCCCCTCGCTCTCTGCGGTCCGATAAAAAAACCTCAACGTCAAATTTTTTTCGCCGCTCGATCCTACATTTTATTTGCGCCCGCTCCCCGCGAGTACAGACCCTACCACACACACACACACATGCGCGCGATCTCGTTCGCCTTCTTTTTTTTGTCCTTTTACTCGCGCGCATCCAATGGATTCGGAATTTACCATGAAAGTAACTTGGGTCTAAAAGCGGCCAGTTATTGCGCGCGTGTGGCCGCGCTCGTATATAAGCGCCGGCCGCGGATAAAATATTACGTTAATTATAAAATATCTGAGCATTCTGGAAGCTATCTCTCTCTCTAGCGCTGTGTGTGGCGAAAGTTCATCCCTTAAAAGCGGGCGCGAAATTCTCTCCCCGACAAACAAAAGGCCGCCACAGAGAGGGTCGTCGTGCCGCGAGAAAGAGAGAGAGTGAGAGAAAAGATCGATTTTAGCCCCCTGCAACTAAAATGGCAGTTCGCGTTTCGACCATAAAATTCCGATGTAAGGAATCTTTCGCGCGCGAGCGCCCGCTCCTCACCTTCTTTTTAAACGAGCTACTTTGCTCTTCCGGCCCTCTCTCTTTCTCTCTCTCTCTCTCTCTCTCTCTCTCTCTCTCTCTCTTTGGCTGCATTCGAGGCGTTAAAGAATTATGCCGCAGAGAAGAGCGATGTATATTGCGCCGCCGTGAAAACTTGGCATTCGACGTTCGACGTCGTGTGCCGTAAAAGGCTCCCCTCTCTCTTTCCTTTTTTTCTTTCTTGAAGGAGCCCATTTTTTTGCGCATCCTTGAATAATAAAACGTTAGTGTCGAGAAGATCGCGGCGGGGTAAGAACACGAAGCGCTGAAGAAAAGATACAAATGCGGGATACGAGCTAACGCACGAGATGTTGAATGGATGATGCAATGCGCCAACGTTGGAGAAATTCGAAAAAGTGATTTACATTTTTTTTTGGACGATCGTTTGTATTTGGGAAAATACTTTGTATTACAGCACGATATACACTGTCGTTTACAAATGTTTGATCGAAGATATGCATATACAGATACCTCGCTTATCCTCGCATGTACATCTTTTTCACTATAAATAAAATATTTGCTTTTGAAACATTAAATAAAAGGTCAGTTGTGCTTCTGCGGTTTGTATGTCAACGCTGATAGAAACTGTTACCATTTCAACACAAAAACAAAATATTTATGTTACTTTTATAAAATATATGTCATTACAGCTGTAAAAGTTTTATTGATGTGAACATTCATTTAGGCAGAAGCTACTATATTCATGAAAAGTGGTTTTACTTTTCATTTTGATGAAAAATAGCTTGATGCAGAGTGAAAAATAATTAAACGCGCATTTTATATGTGCGCACAGAGGCGACGCATAAAAAATTTTTAATTAACAGCACACATTCACCGCGAAGAACACACACACGCACGGAAATGTACGATATCGAATGTCAAAACTATAAAAAAGAAAAGAAAAAGTCACACTGTTTGTAGACACATGTAAAACTTACGATTGAATCAAGAATGTTGCCCATAAAAGACATTCACAATTTTATCGTCATATTTCCGACTCATCCGCAGAGCAACTATCCATAAAATGTTTTACATTCCACAAAGGCCTCCGCCTGCGCCGAGAGCGTAATGCAAAAATAATTTCCCCAGGCAAGATAAAACATTGTTCCCTCTCCTTTTTTTTTTCGTCGTCGTCGACGTCGTCGTAGTTGGCGGTCCCCCAACACAAAGACACACCTCGCCTTGACGGCAGTAGTCACAGACAGAGTTTTGTCAGCCGTCGCGGTTGCTCTCTCTCTCTCTCTCTCTCTCTCTCCATACGCTTTTTCAAAGTTTTTGATACCGCAACTTTGCGAATAAAAACTAATCTTTCTCTCTCTCTCCCTCTCTCTCCCTTTTTTTAATCTACAGAGGGAAACTGGTGGAAAAGCACGATGAGAGGTTACAATGTCTGACCGTGCGTGTCAGAAATTCACTGCTCCTCTCGCGCGTTTGTATAGTGTATATATATGTGTATATCGTTCATTGTTCACAGCTCCTGTCTCGCGCATTGTCTTGACTGACTCAATGCTTTCCTTCGACTCGCTCTCGCGTCTCTGTATCTAACCACCGGAGCTTTCTGACGTACTTACAGCCACACACACACACACACACACACAAAGGTATACACCGGTGCGTTTATTGCGTTTCTCTCGGTGTGTGCACGCTGCAGAATTTCAAATGGGTTATATATACGGTGTATACGTTAGCCGGTAAGTCGCGTGAGATGCGAGGCATAGATTTTCGTTAATTACGCCGAGATATTCAGCGGTTTTCTCGCGTATAATAAGACAACTCGACGTACGTGAAGTATATATGTAGGGATTGCCGAGTGTTGATCTTTTCTGAATGAAAGCTGCTGCTGCGGGGAAGATGTCTTTCTTCGCGGAAATCTTGGGAGATGAGGATTTCCAGAACTGGTATTGTGCGTGTCTTGCTAGTCGGAAAATCCTCGTGCTTGCTGTGAAGTTTCGTGTTTTAGACTCTACTCGGTTGTATTTTAATGAACCATTTAACGCAATTTATTCAATTCGCGAAGGTAACGTTTCTATGTAGCGTTTGTATTGTAATGTTAAAACATACTTCGTCATCGCATTGTATTGTATAATCAAACGATTCATTTCTAGAGGAGGTTTTCCATTAAAATTATGAATCAAAGTAGACGCTTGATATTTAGGTCACCGCACCAATATTGACAACAAATCAGGATTAAGAAAAAAATAATAATATTTTGGTAAGCCCGCAGGGAATTATAAAGCTATTTGGTGGGGTTGAATCTTTGAATATTCCGTAGCTCATTAAAAAGCGATATTGCAGGCTCATTGGGTGTTCGTGCTCTTAAGACTTGAATTTTGACTTAAGACGTCTAGCCTCGCGTTCTACTCCTGCGCCGAGCATAAGTTGACTCGAAACTCCCGCTCTATATACCTATATAAGCCAACCTCGTTAAGCCGCCTCCAATACAAAATGGAAACTTAATATTCCTTTCGGTTGTAAAATATTATTTTCAATTAAAAAAAAGAGGAAGAAAAGCTTTACGCGACCCGCGCTGGCTCATCCCATCAAAAACCAATAAACACCACTCGCGAGTCATAAATAAAAAAAGGGTGCGCGCGAGTGATTCCTCTCGCGTATGCACTTGACGCCGCAGCGCTGCGCTTCAAAACGCAATGAATTCATCGGGGCGAGAGGCCGGAAAAAAAGGAAATTCCAAAAGAGAGAGAGAGAGAGAGCCATAGCGGACACACCGTGAAATCCAATAAAATAAACACTCGATAGGTCGGTGCGGGAAGATTAAAAAATTCCGTCCGTTACACGCGTGGTGACTTGATCCGCGACTTTAACTTCCTCTCTCTTTCTATATATATCCACTGCTTAGAGCTGCGTGCACGACGACGAGAAATAACAAAGTGAGCAAAACAAAAAAAAAAAGGAAATTGCTGCCGAGCGCGTAAAAAAGCTCGAAAAACACTCCCTCTCCTGGCAAGGGACGCAATTTACTCTCTCGAAACGCGATACGTATATTACCGTCGTTTGTTTTGAACTTGCTACGGCCTCTCTCTTTCTCTGTCTATGCAATTATGCGGGCAAAGCCCAGGTGCAGAGAGCAGCGCGGCTTGCGAGAGGCGCCTTTGCAGTCTCCAGGCTGTAATCGTTTGTGTATAGGAACTCGCTCATACAGGAGAGAGAGGTTAGAAAGAGCTGACGTCTCATCTACATAATTCAATTAACGCGCAACAAGAAGATGCGCATCGATCCTGATTTCTCTGTGTGTGCTGTATCTTCACCGAAGGAGAAATGTTTTCTTTTTTCAACGAGAAAGATAGAAAGATTTTTGTAGTTAAAAGCCGGTATACTTTATGAACGGAATCGATTGCGTTCTGGGTGGAGTTCTCTCTCTCTCTCTCTCTCTTTTTTTTTCTTATATGGATTCCGTCGGTCGCGGGAAAATTGGTTTAGCCAACGGAGATTGATTGGAATCTCCGCTTTCTACGAGAGAGAGAGAGAAGGTTGTTAAAACAAACTGCTAAAAGATGGCTCGAGCTGCTGGGACCAGCTTGACGTCCTGGAAAATTGTCAAAGGAATGCGATTGGATGGCTTGTATCCTTTGGAATATACATTAAATTTTCCAGTCCCGATTAGTTTTGTTTCCTTATTTATCCAAATGTTGAATCCAGAAAAAGATGGGTCTTGTCAACCCAGATTCTCGGTTTGACAATTTTTGCAATTCATATAGCGCCATGCATACTAATTAGCACTTTCGACCTTTTAATACAGTCGAATAATAAACCGAAATGAAATTTTGTAATTAGCACATTAGAGCGGGTAATTCGGCCTGTATATACTACGATATTGTTCCGCTTTAGTGCCTGCATTATATCCCTTTATCTGACCTTTCGTACATACCGCCGATTATTGCACATTTTTTCCATCCCTGTTTATAAAGCCTTAGTAAAGTCGGTCACAAACAAAAACGAAAAAAAAAAAAAAAAGTACACACAGACCGAACCTTGAAATCGCGAGGAAATAAAAAAACAAATTAGCCATATCATAATCGAGATATCTAATTGCGCGTATAGCCTTCGAAAGTATTTATCCAAATAACACCGCTCACTTTTGCCACGGGCGCGCGTCACCAGCAGTAGCAGTTTCACTCCGGGCGCTTAAAACGATTACCCATTTCGCGCAGTTCGCAAATCACCCGAGCTCACGAAATTGGATCACCTCTACACCCGCATGTACACATAATTCATCGGTGACAAATTGAATATCTCCGACTACTCGATATTTCTCCAAACATACATATGTGTATACATTGTAAACCTAATATAAAAACAAGGAAAAGTAAAGTAATCTGAATTCGATGGCGATACAGCGATTAAAAAGAGAAACTCACCCTCTCTCTCTCTCTCTGTTTTTCATTAGCGCTTGCACACAAACATTAGCCAGCGACTATATACAAGCTCGTACATATATATACGGGATACATGCAGATGCAAGGGAGCCGAGCGCGTATATGCGCGTTTAAACAAGCTATGGAAAGCATTAACCTTTCACGCGGGGATTCGATTAACGAGCGCCGCGCCGACCTGCACCACCAGCCACCCACCCACTCACACACACACACGTATGAGCTTCAAGTTACCGTATACACATGTGCAGTACGTAGTATTCACGCGTACAGACTCGCAACGAGCTGCTGGTGAACGAGGAAATAGGAGAGAAATGTAAAGAGCCTTGTCCGACTGGAAAAACTTCCGAAACAACCGACCCACACACTCCCAGCTATTATTGTTTTCTGGTCCATGTGCGAAGAGAGAAAGAGAGCGAAAAAAACAGCCAGAGCCCCCTCTTTTTTTTCATTACTATTTTTTATACGCGGAAATTCTTTCTTTATTGCACAGCGAGCAACAATGCCTTGCGATCGCACGCGCGCGCGCGGGCAGAATTCTCTCACCGCGCTGGTTATAATATTCGCCGGCTGCCTAATATGTATCGATTTATCGATTGACCCCACTCGCACCGGCTCTCTCTCTCTTTCTCTCACTCTCTTTCTATTCTCCGTCATCCGCGCTGTTATATATATATATAACGCATCTGGTAATGTGCGCGTTTCTCTCTTTCTCTCTCGCTCTCATCGGTTGAGAGAACAAATTTCTGGCCGACAAAAAGGATAATGAAGAAAGAGCGAGAGAGAGAGGGAGGAGGGAGGGGGAATAGAGGTAGGAAGGGAGAAATTAAATGCACCTCTACAGAGAGCGCGATTTTTCTTCTCGCGCGGCCAGCTCTCTCTCTCTCTCTCTCTCTCTCTCTCTCTCTCTTTCTCCCATTGTTTCCCCGGGTTCTCTCTACATAGCCGGCCGACTTATAATGGGCTACCCACTCTGTCTCTCCTTCTCTTTCTCTCGCTTTTTCCTTATAATACATTTGGAGCTCCGGAGAGCAGCGCAAGCCGTCGAAAGTCGGGCCGGCTTTGCCCGAGTCGTCGTCGTCGTCGTCGTCGTAGTAGTAGTAGTTGGCCAAGACAATAAGCTTCTACGAGAGAGTAGGAGAGTGAATACGCTATACGTGTGTGCAGTGCGTGTGTATAACTCTTACACTATATAGCGGGGAGGTTCACACTTGCGAGGCGCACTCACATGCACGCGACCCGATTAGAACGTTCCATTTCGCAGGGACGACCTTTTTCTGTGCGATTGCACAGTAGTGTATACCTGCTGCTGCTGTGCTGCGATCTGCATGACCTCACACTGAATGGAGAGAACCGGTCACTCTATACTTATTATACTCTCTTCTTCTTTTTTTTTTATTTCGCGAGAGTATTCTGATATGTTTTTTTTGGGAATTTGATCCGAATGGGTAATGTACACAGTTTGATCAATGAAAGCTTCTTAGTTTTGGTTAATGGAATATTAATATAAAATATTATTGTGAGAGATGGAAGTTGGGATAAATATTCCATTTGCGTACGAAATGGTAATGCTATACTGATGTTATGTTAAAAGATGTCCAGCCTGTTTAAAAAAAATGTCTATAAGAATGATCGTCTTGAAAAAGATGCAGTTTTATGTTCCAAAATATATTGTATTTTTAAAAAAAAGTAAGTAGTATCTAAGTTCTATATTTTATTTATTTTGGTCCTTTGTTCGCGGATTTTTTTACTCCGATAAAATAGACTTAAATTTCCTATTCATACAAAATGTTTTGAATAACATACACAATTTCAGTGGAATATAATACTATTTTTATTATATGAATGGAAATTTCTACAAAGCTACCAGATATTTAAAACTCCACTTTTTTTGGAAAGAAAAATAGTGACCGAGTTATTTTTGCATTAAACTTCGCAATACATATACAAAACTTTTCTGGCATGATTAAAAGGTACGTTAAGGTAAATGCTTGAGGTTATAGTAAGAATTTCATCAATCTTTTAATGAAGCAATATGCTGATATTAAATTTTTCCGATTACAATAAGAACACAATTCGCGCGAAAGCCACTTAACTTTTTTCAAGAAAATAGTTTTATAAATCGATTCGATATTCCAAGATGATTTTTGCGCAATTAATAAAAGACATATTTTCTAGTATAAAAATAATTTTTAATACATTTTTCGCATTCGAGTTTATGGAGGAAGCTCCCTTGAAAATTAGCTGGGATTACGAGGCAGATTTGCATCGTGATTTAATATATGAACGCGGAGCCGATTCGTGCGGATCCAACGCCTGATAAATATGCTAAATATAAGATTGCTAAATTTTATTATTGAATTTTATATGACAATGTTAGACCGTGTTCAGTTGATTTTGAATTAAGGATTTATTTTAATTATGTAATTTGTATTACTTTCACGAGTATCGTTGGTGTAATAAAATTCAAAAGATAATGTATAATAATTATAATTTTTCATTTTTGACCAATAGATTTATTTTATAGATTTGAATTAAAGCATTTCCAGTTAATTTATAGATTTTTATTTATTTGAATAATGCTTCAATAATATAACTCTTAAATACAGATGAATGACGTAAATATATGAAAAAACTTTAAACTTTTTAATAAATTATTTAAAATGTATGAAAATCATTATTAAATAATACATAAAATATGAAAAGAACGAGGTCATTATTAAAAATTTGCAAGCAAATTCTTAAATGCGCCATAATAAAAGTCAGTTATCTATATAAGCATTTAAAGAAGGCATTCAAAAAAAAAAAAAAAAAGAAAGAAGAATGTCGAATGCGAAATATTTGACAAACTGGATCAATAGCCATCATTATCGAATATTAAACCTTTTTTTTTCACCAGATATAAACGCGCAAATTTCTGTCGACCGAAAAATAGCACAAGGAGTTATTGTTATACCCGTAGCCCCTGTAA
This sequence comes from Megastigmus dorsalis, assembly GCA_900490025.1. Taxonomy (NCBI): domain Eukaryota; kingdom Metazoa; phylum Arthropoda; class Insecta; order Hymenoptera; family Megastigmidae; genus Megastigmus; species Megastigmus dorsalis. The sequence goes on along the minus strand of UELU01143144.1, from coordinate 87,244 downwards.
TTTCACGCTGCACTCAGCGTAAAAAAGAAAATAGTTAAATACGCGATCGCTGGAAGTTTATGGAAACTTAATGTTGCGTTTGCGAAAAAGGGGTATACAATTTTGTTTTACAATCATAATTAACAGTACGTAAAAAAAAGGCCGAGCCGTTGCGCTTTAATAGCTCTGAAAAAAGTCACCGCGCGATATATCGAAATACTATCTATAAATGATTTTTAACTTTTCATCCAGTGTGCAGGCGCGTTCGTCTTTCGCAATATCGCGTGTTTACGTATATACACACATTGCATAATACAGCTGTAAAAGCCGATAACATTAACGTCCCGAAAGCATTATAAAAATCTCACATTCATAATTCATGGTCTATTAAGGCGCGCATTACGCGGCGATCTCCACGCAGCACCGCGCAATTCTCCTCGCGCACACACATTATAACCATTACATAAGGGAAAAAAAGCTATCGCGTCGGCAAAAAAGAAAATCACAGGCCCGCGTCAACTTTCGCTCGAGGTATAAATTTTTCCTAAACACACGCACACCTCCCACGCGTTCGAATGAAATCCCTCCTATAATACATAAAGCCGAGCAATTTCACGACCAAATACGGATCTCCTCCCGGAGTTTCCCCTCCCGAGGTAAAGAAGAATTAGCGCGGCGGCGGCGGCGGCGACGGCACTTCGGCTAATATAAATCAGTATGACGAATAGCGGGAGACGAGGACCGAAGCCGAGAGGGAGAGAGGCAAAACTTGTAATTTGACGTTGCGCATCTCCTGTCCAAATGTCAGCTTAATTGCATTCCACTTGAGCCTCGGCTCGCGAGCGCGGGAGCGCGCATTCTTATCGTTAATCTCTCCGACGCTCTGCTGCAGCAGCAGTAGCATTCCCATCTCTCTCTCTCTCTCCCTCTTCTCTTCTCCTCTCGTCGATATTTAAACGTCCCTCCTATATAGAGTCGTGTTTATTTACAGAGCAGAGTCCGCGTGGCAAGATTGAAAAGTCCCTCTTCTCCTCTACATGCACAAATCCGAAACTTTGTTTCTCTCTCTCTCTCCCATGGCTATACACTCAGCAGATACACTGCACACACACACAGCAGAGAGAAGCGGCGAGTCTAGCTATAGGCGCTCGCGCCGCGCCGCAGAAACTTTTTAACGAGACCACTTTGCGCGCCTCGAGGGTGCAGGCAGCCCTGCAGCTAGTCCGCCGCCGGTGGCCATATATATATACGTATATATACCACTGCAGCGCCATGATTTTGCGTACGCCGCGGAGATATTTTTCGACCAGTCTCCTATTGTGTGTCTGTTCACTTTCCTTCGTATATAGGGATTATTTCGCGCGTAGGTGTGTCTGTGTGGTACGAGGAGGATTTTGATGAATGTTTGCGGAGGATGTGTTCGGGGCAAACTTGCGCTCGCTCGGTGTGTTAAAGGGCGAAATTTGCGAGCAGTTATATATATATATACTATTCTTGCGGACGCGGAGTCAAAGATGAGCGTACGTGCATGCGTGACCTGTGCATAAATGGTTTGTGGTTAAATCTTGATTAAAAATTACTGGTGTTGACGTTGGCGATTATAAGTATTGAACGAACAGTTGTCTTGCCGTATCTAGCTCATTCTACTTAAGTAATCTACAAGTTAATACAGCTTCTTTCGCAAGTTTTTTCGGAGAAAAATGCTAATAGTAGATTTCTAATTAAAAAAATGTCATATAATTTATTTTGTATGTGCAAAATTAATTTACAAAATTAAAATTATTACTGCTCATACACTTTGTTATACTTTTAAGTAAAAAAAAAATGTTCTTTTAGAAACAATGATGCACAGATAGATATTGTTTAACTTTGCAGAAGGGTAAAAAAAATACGCAGAAAAATGTGTGTTCCGATCTTAATTAAGTATTTTTCAGAGTTGGCTGATGAACGTTGTCTTTCATTTACTCAAAACTATATAGCCTGCGATCAAAGAGTTCAAGTAGAAAACCCGCATTTCCCCGCGCGAACGTGACTAAACTATATACTCTCATAATTCCTGCAGTCCTCCACGCGCCAAATCCTCGCATGAACGCCACTGTAAATTTCTATATAAATTCCTTATAAAACGTACGATTGAAAAAAAAAAGGCGGTGGAGAAACAATTTCGTCCCGAACATATCACACACGCGAGCGAGAGGGACCTCGGGCTAAAAATTAAAACCAAAAAGCGAGAAAAATAGACGAGAGATAGAGTAACTTCCATGCACACAACGACGAGACGGGGAAATAGAGCGAGCGAGGTATATAGACGATAGACAAGCACAAGAGAGGGATAGAGAGAGAGAGAGAGAGAGAGTAAAAACGGGCTCGATTGCTAGATGAAGCGATCCCCAGGTATATCGAACAAATGAACGCGCTGACGGACGGGCGAACGGACGTAGAGAGAGAGAGAGAGAGAGAGAGAGAGAGAGAGAGGGAACTAGCAGAGCAGCGGCAGTGAACGTAACCGAAGCGAAAAGAACGAGCCTGATGGCTCTCTCTGTTAATCGAACGACAGAGAGACACTCAATACACCTCTTTTCGCTGCATGTACGTAGCCGTGTGTGTTTATATATGTATACCAATACACACACACACACACACACACACACACACATAGCAGCATGTGTTCGTCGATGAAGAATCGCCGTTCGCTCGACCGGTCAAAAGACATTAACCATGCCTTCGTGTGCTTCGACTATAGTATACGATACGACGACGTCGACGGCGCCCGACGTCGTTCGGTCTCTCGTATAGGCCGCGATTAGCCCGAGTAACCCTCTTCCTTTCTCTCTGCAGCCTTTGTATATATTTACCTCGAGAGAGGCGACCCTCACTCTCCCTCACATACTCACGTGCCACCTCCCTTCGGATTGTTTTAGACTTACACCGCGGCGGAGCGAGAGAGAGAGAGAAAAGCGTGCACCGAATTTTTCGACGTTTATTTTTCTCTCAGTTGGAGTGCACACTCAACCCTCTGCATCTCTTCTTTAAACAGTAAAAATTAGAGAGAAAGAGAGAGAGAGAGAGTGTCTATACACTGAGTATTCGAGGCCTCGGGTGGCTACTATACTGCCGCGCACACGACTAAAGCGCCAATGGGAAAACTCTTAAGCGGACTCTAGACGACGAGTATAAAGAAGCAGCAGCAGCAGCTGCAGTAGTCGAGAAAACCAAGGCGAAGAAAAAGGGGGAAAAAAATGAGGCTTGGATTATCTCGTGATGCGTTTAAGAAGAGTCGCGGCGGCGAGAATTCGTTTCTACACGAACGAGGGATGAAGGGAAAGAAGCAAGAAGAAACGCAATTACGCGGCAATTGGCACGAGGGTTGTACAAAAAACACGAGAGAAGAAGAATAAGTAGAAGCAGCGACTTATGCACCCGAAGTAGCGAGTGGAAAATGAAGCAAGAGAGAGAGAAAGAGAGGGAGAGAGTCGACCTGCAGTTGAATTACGCTAATCGATCCGAATGCCAACTCGCGGCGTACGCAGTAATGCAGAGCGCCGCCGCCGCCGTCGCCGCCGCTGCTGCCAACCGTTTATAGACGCTGATGATAATTTCATTGCCGCCGTCGCTGCTGCTGCTGCTGCTGCACACTACGCGATTCGATTATGTTATGCAATATATATATAGACGCATGCACGTGCGGAGATCGGTGCGGATCTCGGGCATCTCGGCAAATCGAGAGTAGAATTTTGTGCTGCCGTATGCAGGAAGATTTTTTTCCACCCATCGCTGCGGGTATTTCACGTGTGCTACAAAAGGGGGGAGGGGGAAATAGGTTAACTATGTTTCTTTTTTGGTACACCAAGTGGTTTTAATTGAAAAGGAAATGCCTGAACTTGAGCGAATGTAGCCCCGCGAGGAATGTATTATCGAAGTGTTGCGGCTGTACACGCGTGTGATGATGGATTAAATTTAAATTGACGGATTGCATGTTCTGATATATATCGCGAGCTAGAAGCGACATATAGAAGCCGTTATAGTGTTTTTAGACCGCTGCCGCTGCCGCGCTCAGGTATTTGACCGATTTCGAGCGTTGCGGCGGTGCGGATTTCTCGCTTCACCCCGGAATTGTGAGTATGCATGTAGCGTTCTTTAATTGGCCGGGCGCTGCTTTTTGTATAGTGACTTTAATGGCGGATTGAATAGCGCGTCAATAGGGAAGAAGCCTTGGCTTCTGATGCTGTATTAATATACGATGTATAGTGCACTTTATTTTTAGCTCGCTCGCTTTTTTTACACAAACGCATTACGCGCATTTAAGCGCAAACAAGGCTTATATATATATATGATCTTATTGACTTTGATCTTCCGCGTAGGGACAAGAACTTGGCATCATCCAACCGATGTTTCCCCAATATTTAAATTAAAACCGTCCGAATAAACATTGATCTCGTTCTCGCACTACTGATGAATAATCCGCCCTAAACATTAAACGCAGAGTGCGAGAAAAAAAATTTTGCATCATTGCGCACTCGTGACGCACAGCCGGTCCACCTCGGAGACCCACAAACAAAAGAAAAACAAAACAAGACGAAAAATCCGTTATACCCTCAGCAGCGAGGGTAAAAGTCGAGTTTAGAGTGGATCCTGTCTTCCGTCTAGGCGCGAGATGCATACCTAATGCACAATTAGCCACATAACGCGCTCTACACGGCGTAATTCGCCCCTAAGGGTCAGAAAGAGAGAGAGGGAGTGTGTGTGTGTATCCCTTATATACGCACTGCACGTTACATCGCCACGTGCTCGCACACAACACACTTGCCACATCGAGCCTTTATATCGCATTGGCAAAGTAGCGTGGCTTTTACAGCTAAAAATCTCCGAGGATGAAGCTGCCGCTGCGTTACACGCTGCACACATACACACGTGCGCGCACACACTCGCCCTTTATGCAGCCGTCCCTGTGTCTCTGTGTATACAATTTCATTAAGCTCTGCGGGCGCTGCGTTCGCGGCTTTTGCACCGAGGAATTTCGCTCTCTCTCTCTCTCTCTCTCCGCCCTTATGGTCTCTGCACTTAATGTACGCGCGCGTTCTCTTTCTCTCTCATTCTCTGTCTCCGCAGCTTGTGGAAAATTGGCATTATATCATCGCTCTCTGACTCTCTCCCTCTCTCTCTCTCTGCTTTTAACTTGCAGCGAATTGGTGTATTGTACGAGAGGGTGAAAAAGAAAAACAGAAAGCTGGATGCTTAGATGGTTTATCGTGTGCACGGATTCCGACGAGGAGTTTGTCGCTTTAAGCGTGTCTGCTACACACACACACACACACTGCACATTGCACGTAGCACATACACGGGTTCGATGGGAAGGAGTTGATAACATTAAAGCGACTAAGTGCGTTACACTTTGCGGAAAAGCCGCGACGTGCACCGTTTGTTGCCTGCGGGATAATGAGGAGACGAATTTATCGTATCAAGCATATTTATTGTTGTTGCTTTATATTGCGTATACTCGAACTGTGTTTTTTAGTTTTTTTTTTTATTGCTGAGAAGAGGACGTTTATTTCCGTAGAGTTGGACGGATGTAATGCAATCAAGGTATCAGCATTGAACTTGAACTGAAATCTTGATTCCGCACACGTATAGACCTGCAATGCTCACGTACACTTGTGGTATAGACAGAGAGAGAAAGTGGATGATAATAGTAACTTGACTAACTGTAGACTTAACAATTTGAATACCGCGAATAACGTGTTTAATGTTTGCTAATGCTGCGTAAACACTTTGCCGAGAGGATCAACACCTCGAAAGCGTTAAAATGCAGGTTACAACAGCTGGTATTAAAATATTTTCTTTTTCAATACGTATACCATACTTACGTATGCACAGATTTATCATCTCGGCGTTCTTTCGAAAATGATCCAGCAAGACGAGAGGACGAGAACTACGCGAGATTTCGAGTATTTTTTTCGGATGTACACAGGTACACACTACCGTGCAGCCGAGAGCCGCAGGCACTTGAACTTTCTATATACATGTATACCAGCTGGTATGCGCGAGAAAGAGAGAGAGAAAAAAAGAACTGGTGCACTATATACGAGTGAAGCGACTCAAAAGAGCATTAAATTTGCAAGTCGAGTTAAGGGAAATAGCAACGATGTAATGAAGTTGCGTTCCGCCCGCTACGAGGAGATCCTTATACTTCTCAGTTGAATTTTTATTTTGCCTTTGCGAATTCTCAATAGTTAATTTTGTTTTTCAAGCGTGCACACACAACCTTCGTATCCTATCTCTCTCACTCTCTTTATATACATTGATGCGCGTTTAAATTCTCCGAGTGGAATTCCACTCGAAGAATGAGTGCGCAAGGAAATCGTTGTGCACACTCGAAATTATATCTTCCGCTCCGTATAGCGACAGAATGTCCATATAGTTTGCAGATTAACCTATTTCCAATTTCAATTCTCACATTGTTCGGGATGGATTTGGACAGCGAGCATGGAAATGTAGTTTCGCGTTTAACGACTATAGTTTACATCGTTAAAATCATTATTCCAATCCTGAGGTGTGTATAAGGAAAGTGCGAGAGGAGTCTTCAAACTTTAATGTTCGTTTATAAATTTTTTTTACCTCTCAGCTTGTAAACGAGAAAGTTGTTGCGAGAAAATATACACATCCGTTCTTGTATAAAGTGGAATGTGCAAAATTTTGAAATGAAGATTTAAATTAATGCACCCTGTTGTTTTACTACATTTGGTACGGGTACAAAGAGTTAATTTGACTGACAGTCTTGCTCGAGAGCCGAAAATGTATACTTAGATAAAAAGACAGTCTATTTGATCCACAAAGTTAAAATTTCACTCAAAAATTCACCTAATTTAAATTCTGCATTGTTTAATCCCGTACTCTATCAATTATCGCGTAATTTAATTTAAAACCCAGTTACAGCTGCACACCGTGATAACGTCGAAATGTATTAGTGGTATGAAATGTTCCTTGATTTTGCGATTAATCTGGAAATAAGCGTAAATTTAAAAAGATATTTTAAATCCCATTGCAGTCCAGCCGCACATTTAAACATCCCTCGAATAGCATGATTATAAATTGATTAAAAAGGGAATACCGAAATAGAACGTCAATATTTAACAAATCTCGGAAAATCCGCTTGCACTTAACGTATAAAGAAGGCAGAGGGAAATATTTCGACGCGCGAACGGTTGAAAGCATTAAATTTATCAAGAAAACTCCGTTATGCAAATACCTTACATATACAGTTGCACATGTATACACAAAGAAATAGTGTTTAAAATAACGAGCTCTTTCAATGGCAAAGGGGATATATCTAATTTGCGTTTGCTTACCGGCCGAATAATAAGAAACAACGAACCGGAGTAGCAGGAATCGAGTGAAAAATAAAAGCTGCTCCGTCTCGTTTTCTCTCTCTCTCTCTCTCTCACACACACACACTGTCCGTCCGCTTTCGCGCTCTTTTCTCTTGTTTTTTTCTCTCTCGAGTGGCGCGCGGATAGCTCGTCGATCTCTCTCCCCCTTTTTTTTCTCTCCGCCTCGTATTTATCTGACCAATGCGATGCGCCAGTTTTGCATGTACATTTGGTTGACATCCTCGAGAGCTCGAGTGTCAAATAATCGCTATTTCCCTTCCCGCGCAATCGATACATTTCGCGGGCACAGACTAATATACATATATGTATATGTATATGTATATAAAAACAATATACGTACGAGAGAACGAAGAATTCCCTATCTCTATCTGGTGGACGGCTGCAAAAGATATTTATGGGACATCTTGAAAATGAGAGCTCGTGATTTACGCTCCGTACGGTGTAACATATCTCGTAAATTTCGAGTGTCTCGAGTTGGTGTACGTGTGTATCTGTATTCCTCTCGATTATCCCCCATGTGTGCGAAATAGTCGGAAGAGCAATCAATCTCGGTGGGCGATTCGCGAAAACGCTCACTTTTAACCCGACGCTAATTGTATACACCGATTCCTACGACTGTAATTAAAGTAAGGCTCGCGGCGTATCATAGGCAAACAAGCGGACCGAGCAATTAACGTATCTTTGAAAATCAATAAACGCACGGGCGGCTAAATTGTCGACACTATAAATTTTCCCACTGGAAATTAATTGGCTTTTCCCGTGGAAATGCCGAACACGCTCGTTATCGTGATAATAACGAAAAAATAATGACCCGGTACGAATCTTTCGGAGCATGTATACTGCCACATACACAGAGGCAGCGGCGTTCGCGACTAATTCCCGCGCGCGCTGCGGTACAGCGTTGGCAGTTCCTGTGAATATTTTACGTCTGCTAAGAGCGCGCGAAAGCCATCAGGTGACGTGTGTGTGCCATTAGCGTGTAAAAATTTCAATCGGTCGCCACCGGTTAACGGGCTCTCTCTCTCTCTCTCTCTCGCTCTGGTGTAACGGCTAATCGATACTGCTCCGATATCCACGGGGCGGCTTTTGCTCTGTGCAGCAACAGGAAAGCGAGAACCCTCGAAAACTATATATATATATATGCAGTAGTTTATATTTTCCTCGCTAAAAAGGAGAAACGCGTTCAACCGTTGAGATTTCACGAGGAAGAAAAAAAAATAAAACATACAAGGCACGTAAGTATAGCACACACGACGCATCAATCAGGCTATTACAATGCCAACCCTCTTGGGAGCCCTTAACGTTCCTCCTTTTCGCCGGGCGCACGCGGGCGACACACGGCCTCTGCTTACACTCTCTCTCCCTCTCTCCACACACACACGCACATATATGTATGAGTATGCGTGCTTTCTTACCTCGTTAATCGACGAATCTCTGCGTAACAGCGCAAAACTCCCCCTTGTGTCTCTGTGCGGAATATATTTGTCCTCGTGTATATATCGGCTTTATGTCTCTTTGGTCACGACTCCGTGGATTTGTGTTGCTGAAATAATCGAAGCCGCTGCAGGATGATTGTAATGGAGCAGCAGCAGTACGAGCAAGAAAGACAGAAAAAGACGCGCGCTGAGCGGAGATCGTTCGCAAAAAACCTCCCTCTGGGCTGCAGCAGCGGTGTATCCGTTCCTTCACTTTTCTCTCTCTCTCTCTGCACTCTCCTCTATATCCTCCAACGATTTTTCCCGAGCTACTGATTCTCTCTCTCGTTTTCTCTCTCAAGAGTGGCCTTTCCCAGACCTCTCCCTCTCTCACTCTTGTGCACACAAAACCGCTGGCTGATACTCGCCGGTAACACACGCAGCGTGCGATGGATATATATGTATAATATACCCCGTGCTGGCCCGCGAGCGTCTCGACGTATCTCTCCTCTCTCTCTAACTCTCTCTAAAACGTAAAGCCCCGCTGTTACTCTCTCCCTCTCTTCGTTATATATATGTATATATATATATAAGTAAACTGCAGAAAGCCTTGCGCTCGTCACGAGGGAGGTGGTATATAGCGGATGGAGGGGGGAGGGGAGTTAGAGAAGACGAGTACTAAGTATATGTAAGAAGCACCAAAAGAGTCACACACCGTCCGCGAGCGAGGCGCACGAGACACTCGCGCTCAGACTGCCACACACTGCACACACAACCCTCGGATCCCCGAGTCTCGCCACTCGCGCGCTCTCTCTCTCTCAGTTTCGCACCGCGCGGGGATCGAGCGAGAGAGACGGAGTTATATAGCCGCCGCCACCGCTCTCTCGTCGTTGCCGCCGCGCGCCGGTCTCTCTATATACTCTCTCTATCTCCGTCTCGCTTCTTCACTTGGCCCACGTAATACTCGCGGCCGTTGTATTCACCAGGCTTTCTCTCCCTCTCTCTCCCTTTCGCTCCTGGAAATTCCTGTGCTTCCGCTTCCTGCCGGCATGCACGCGCGCGCTTTCGCTCTCTCTCTTGCTTTCTGTATATATACAGGCCCTGTATAACTTCTGCCTCTCTCTCTCTCTCTCCCTCATTCTCTCATATACTTTTCGCAACCCCCTCGCCAGCCACGCTCGGCAATGCAGATGCCTTTTTTGCATCCTTCTCCCCTCTCTCTCACTCTCTTCCTCTGCGTGCACCTTTTATAATTTTCTATATATTTTCGTCCGTCTCGCTCACCCCCTCTCTCTCTCTTGTTCGCGCGCATGTAAGGGGATTATTTTATATATACGCGCGTTCGATTAAGCGGAGGGTATGGAAGAGAGAGAGAGAGTTCATATAGATATATAAAGCCCCGGATGCAAAGGTTTTTATCGCGTGTTTACGCGACTGTCGTATATGTACGCTATATAAGCCACATATACTTGCACACATATAGGCCAAACATTTAATTTTATATTTATACACGCGACGTCCATTTATGTTTCCATTCATGTGTCCGGATTTATATTTTGTTTGCTAGAGGGTATATGAGTGGGGGGCGCTGAAGAGAAGTGTAGAAGGCGAAAGGAAGAAGGACTACCCCCGGAGAGAGAGCATCGATCTCCAGGCTGAAAAGCGCAAGCGCCGACTGCTTCTACTCTATATATATATATCATCTTGCACACACAGCGAGACTGTATATCTGTATATACATGTCCTATCTCTCGCTATCCTTCTCTTTTCATCCTTTCGTCATCGAACGCGAGACACAGAACGAGCTTTTTCTCTCCGTATATATACATACATATACGGTTCCCTTGCATTCACAGCTCTTATAGCCTTTAGCTCTCTTTGCGGTTTTCGCGTGCGCGCGCATTTGCTGCTCTCCTTCTCCTCTCTTAAAAATTTTCGATTGTCGACAACGCGACGGCGGCAGCGGCCGACTATACAGAGAGGCGTATAGAAGAGAGTAGCGAGAAGAGGAAAGGGTTGGGTAAAAGAGAAGGGAGGAAAAAAAGTGGAGGTGGTGGTTCGTGGGTTGGGGCTCTGAGATATGACGAATCCGTACGATCAACATCGAAGTAACGAGGAGGAGGCCTCGCCGTCCATGTCCAGGACAGCCGAGGATAATTTGTCCAATAGCGACGGGCCCCTGCTCATCGTCAAGAAGCGCGACAAGGACCTCACCCCCGCGAGGTGGTTTTTTCTGAGGCCTTTATACCTCTATCTTTCTTTTCACTAACTTGTGTGATTCAGGTGTTCTCTGAGGCTGGAAAGAGCTTTTCGCTGTTAAAGTTTTGCCAGTGGGAGGAATTGAGATCGATTTTGTGTTTTGCTTGGTTATACGTGTATTAATAGACAGGTTTGTGAGCTTGCGCGCTTTGAGGAGCTTTTCACCATTTTTCGTTTCTTCCTTATTTTGGAATGTTAGTGATTGTATATGCACGAGTATGATTTTTTTTTATTTTAAAAAGTAGTTTTTGTTAGAAAAAAAATAAAATTACTGTTTATAAAAAATGTATTTTGTCTTGGTTACTATTCCGTTTAAAATTACAAATAGTTATTAAGTTTATGATTTTTCTAGTAAATATAAATATTTGTTTTATTCTTATTTTCCGTTGGCACTTAGATATTAACTGTTAAAGTATAACATCTATGCTAAGTGATTTTTTAATGCAGATTCTTGATTGCATTAATGTTTTACTTTGCACATTTTAATAATTAACAGCAAAGCACTATTCTTAATGCAATTGATTTTTTATTAATGAATAATTTATATGTTTGTTCTAGTAAATAATTAGCTTGTCAGAATTCTAAGTTATGAATTATAAATAAAGAAAAACCTTCAGGTCATTTTCATTTATGCATTTACACTAAAAATTATAATTTCTAATTGCAGAAGCCAAATAAACTCCTCAATGTTGCTGCAAGACAACTGGCACAAAAATTGCAGTACCAGTGATGACCACTGCTCAAACGATGAGAAAAAGAGCCATCGCTGCATTTGGATGCTGACCCTTGTTTTAGCCCTTATTGGCTTTTGCAATTTAATTTTGAATATGACTATCCTGATAGTACTCAGAGTTAGTCAAGGAATGGAAGCACTAGAAGTAATACCGGATAAAGATTTGGTGAAATTCTATGGCAATACTGATTTGGATAGAGTAAGTATCTTATGACACAAGTATAATTTCTGAAAATTAATAAGACTATAAATAGAATTTATACTGTATAGTTGTTTTAAATTTTCTAAAAACTTGAATTTAAACATCAAGTCATTAAATGTAGTTAGTAATCTGATCAAGTCTAGGTTGTGACTACATTTTGCTTTAAGCAAGAATATAACAAGTAATTTATTTTATAGGTATGCCTACAAAGAGGCGTTTGTGAAGGTTTTGGAGATCAGCCAATTGAGCTTATAGGTGATGCAGCAGGAGTTGATATTCAAGTAACGAATCGGCATCACAGTATGACCTGGTCGAATCTACTAGTTCTTAAAAATGGAACCTCGGTTTCTCAAGTTGACTCATTCCAAGTCAAGGATCCCCGCAGCGGTTCGCCTATTTTTTCGACCGATTTTCCGAATTTCAGTCTTCCTCAAGGCGTTAAAAGAATCGAGGTTGACATTACCCAAACACACAGAATTGCAGCGCCAAAAAAAAGCGATTTATCTATTACATCAGATGACTCTATTTCCATGCACGGAGCAGAAGGTACAAGTCTAGATTCTAAAGATATCATCTGGACTGCGAGAAATGATATTTTTCTACGTAGTCGCAATGGCGATATTGTAATCGACGCCAAAGATAGCATTAATGTACCAAAAATACCAATAGCTCCAGCTTTTCTACCTAGTCAATCTAGTGAAGTGCAAGAACAATATAAGGTCTGTGTATGCATGCCAGATGGAAAACTGTTTTTAGTGCCAGCACATAAAGGAAATACAAAAGTAAACTGTGCGAAAATTTCACGATCAATAGAAAGTGACCCGTGCGCTTTGTAAACTAATACCAATCTTGTTAACTATTTCTTATTTTATCCTATCATTATAAGAACTCATTAATTTGCAGCTTATATACAATATCATTGATATCATTTGACTGAAAAAATGTTTGTAATTAATACATTTAATAAAGTTTTTTTAAATTAAAATATTTTTGTAATGTAATACATAAGTCATGTTTTATTTTTAAATCAAGTCAGAAGTTACACTTTTTTTATTAGAACAATTATTAGCAGTTGATCATATACATATATAAACCTTATTCTTATTTGTGAGACGTATAAAGTCTTTCCACAATTTATTTCACTCGAATACAATGAAACGGTATAAGTCTATCACGATTCTTACTTTACATTGATAGTGTCAATTTGAAGTTGCAAAATAATTACTAAAATTAAAGATCTTTACATTTATCCACGACAAACTTACGCACTCTCAGCAATCATTTCTTCATTACTTTCATCCATGTCTTCTTGTTGTTCTTGTTCCGTTGGTGGTTCGTATGCCTTTTCTAGTGGACTTGCGACAACACCACCTGACCAGACACTCATTTCAACAGCTAATTTGTTTCCTCCTTCAAGTAAGGATCTGTATCCTCCATGGGCAAGAACTCGTAATAAAGTTTGAGCTGTTAAACAAACTAAATCTTGTTGTTCTAAGCTCATAGCTGTGTGAACACGAATACTGCCTCCTTCACAAGGATCAGAAATACCTAGAAAAAATACAATTGATTGATTATTTTACTATCTGTATGAAATAAACAATTATATATTAACTAAAAATTGAATTTAAGAAAAAAAATCAATTTTAATACAAAAATGTGTTGCTTATACTTATTATCTTGTGGTTAATAAAATTTAAAATACCTGCTGATCCAGGTAAGAAAAGCCCTGAAGAAAGCAGTTGAAGTACTCTCTTATATGCTTGATTTATTGGTAATGCCTGTCGGCTTGGATTATTCATTATAGCATTGTGTGCTAATACATTTAACATCCACGGAGATAGGGGTTCTAATCCCTTAAACCTAGTTCTTAAGTCTCTTAATAAACGAATTAAAACTTTTATACTGGAATGGTGAGCATTCTCCTCGAACCAACGTGAGTGTCTGATTGCTGCTAAGTGACCTTGACAAATCTTAATATCTAAGTGTTGATCAGGCTCCAATTTCCTAAGATTCTGGTGGAGTGTTGTGATTAAGACACGAACTGTAGCTTCATTATTAGTGATATCAAATCCACGCTCTGTTTGAGTTAATCTAAGAGCTTCTTTTGGAGCTTGTGCCTTCAGATCAGTCTGGACTTTATTGCCAAGTGCTTCCACAGCAGTTTTTGTGGGTAGAGTTTTAAGTATAACAACGATATCAGCAACATTGTGGCATTTGATCATTGTTCCCATTTTGAAACTACCTACTTGACGTACTTCTTCTAATTGCTAAAAATTAAAGTATTTTGTTGATTTGAAATTTTATAAAAAGTATTTTAATTATTATCATAAAAAAAGGTTAAATAAACTTACACAAGCCTCGAATGTGCCAGGTGCTACGATCAAATTATCTAAAACACTTTGGAGTTTGGTCACTAAATTAAGAATAGAAGTTTGTTCTTTTGGTGTAGGACACATATCGGAGTTCTTCTTAAGAAGTGCAGCTGTGAAATCAGCCTCATCAGGTGCAGGTTTTACTCTAGGAAATGCAGCTTCACATAATGTCAAATCAAATGGATGACGAGGCATGAACTGTCTTTTAGGTAAAAAACCCATTCCACGGCCCATTCCTCTTCCTCTGATTATTCCACCTCTGCCACGTACCATCTTAACTATTTAAAAAAAAATGGAATTATACAATGCATAAATACTAATTTAACTAAATATTTAATTCAAATAGTAAATGACGAAATATTTAGCTTCGCAACTAAAAAGTATCATTTTATTATTAAAAGGCTAATATGAACATAAAAATATATGCTTAATGTCAAAATCTCAACTTTAACATTTAATAAAACTTCAGCTGTAGATTCTATAGGTTTGCTAATATTTATAAACAGAACATATTCAAATTTTCGATTAAATTTAAGAAAAAAAAGTCTATAAGTTATTATAATAGAACTTAAAATTTGTTTGAAATTAAATAGAATGATCATTACAATAAATGGAAAATTATTAAGATAATTACATCCAGATGAATAAAACCAAACCATAAACAATATTTGAATGAAAATGGCTTTTTCATCAATTTCTAAACTTTCATTAAAAAAAAAAAAAACAATTAAATACACATAGTTTACATGAGTAAAGGACGCGAGGCGCGGGCGGCGACTAGCGTCCAAGTCTCAATATAAAGCACGTCTGCCCATCACCGCTATAGTTCCAATCGTATCACAAAATATTTACCCATTATGTATCACACGTGCCTTGGATTGGGTTCCAGCCTACGACAAAATCTTCGCTCCTTGCTCTCTAGAAATATGAAAACCAATAACAGACAATTGAGTACAATGCACAACGAGAGCGAGACGCAGGGCAACGCAAGCGGCTAGGAGCGTCGCGGAAATCGATAAATGTGTGTGTACACTCTAACCAAAAACCACTCGGATACTACCGGAACACAGAAAATGTCACGTTTATTATGTTACACGAGTGTCTCGGTTAATAGAACTCGATAGAGGATTGATTCTCTCTCCATTACTTACCCTTCGAAAAGCTTAATTCACTAATAATTTATACGATTTCGCTAAGGAATGGAGGTTGGGGTTCGTGAGTCGGATGGTCGGCGGCTCACCGGAGAAGACGGACTCAACGGTGAACGCCGAACGGAGTCGAACAGCGATACAAGATATAAAGATACAACTCGCGTTGAGATCTTTCTTCGAAATAGATGGCGCTTGGATCAGCATTCATTTGATCAGTGCACGATTTCTTATTATCGTTATACCTATATACTTAGTTTGTATTTTATGCCACCACGTGAGCATGTATATTGTACATGCACGTCGTCCGAGACATGTATAGGTACTGCGACTGCTGAAATCTGAATCGGAATTACGCGGAGTTCTGCAACAATGTTGCAGAGTGTCAATTGTTTGGTGATTAAATGTGAAGTATGAGTGTCCTATAAAGTGGTAGGACACCTTTGGTTTGTTGAAGATTTCTAGTTCCTGCGAGAAGAGATATCATGCATTATGCCTGTACATCATTTGCTTTCATGGGTAACCATATAAACTCCATTTAGTAAAGGAATTTTATAGAATGTTTAATCATTTGGAGCAGTTTAGAATCTAACAATATTGAATGGTATATTTCTGTAATAAGTTTCGATATCTCAACAAATTTTCTTACTTGACAAACCACACGTGCGTTTCCTCTTGTACCGTTCTGATGCGCTTGCGCGTTTTCTGTCTAAAACAATCCCGCCAAAATTTGAAAAGTGACTTTACAAGCTATTCTGTAACTAATATATAGGCTACAATGTGCATATAGACACTTAAATTATTTGAGCATAAAGCCGTATTTGTACATTTGAATTACTGCAATGCTATCGAAGCGTTAGAGATTTCGTTCAATTTTTAAAAATCATCAGGAGAATATCTTTTAGGTACCTCTCGACTTGTTCATATTTCTCAAACAAATCATTTATTTTAGGGTGCAAACTCTCACGGACAGCTTGGTCACGGCAATATCGACGAAGAGGAACTACCGATACCAAAACACGTCGATCTGTCCTCAACGAAACTAAAACCCGATGACATCGTTAAAATCGTTGGAGGTGCCGGTCACACACTGCTCCTCGATAAATCCGGCGGACTTTACAGCTGTGGCTGGAACACCAAAGGCCAAACAGGATGTAAGGAAGCGTCAGCACGATTTCGGAAAGTAGAAAGTCTAGAAAATCAAAAGATCGTCGATGTGGCTTGCGGTTGGGACTCTACGATGGCACTTTCGCAAAATGGCCAACTCTTCGTTTGGGGTTCCAATTCACACGGACAGTTGGGTACCAATGAGATTGCAATTGGCGGTAAAACAGATAGACCTGTAAAGGTGGAATTGGATGTACCGGTGCAGCGATTGTCTATGGGATTGAGACACTCGGCGGTGATTACGAGAGATTCCAGAGTTTTTGTGTGCGGTGCTGCTACGAAAGGACAGTTAGGCGTTGATCTTCACGGTGCTCGATGCTCTGATAAATTTGTCGAAGGTAAAATTACATTGTTTTTCTTTATTTTTAATTCCATCGATATTATTTACTGTTGTAAAATTATAAACGGTTCGTTAAATAGTCGCAAACGTACATTTAACTTTAAGCTATGAAAAAAATTAAATACGAAGTTCGGCATTTTTCTCTGAAGAATTAGTACGAAGTTTTTTATAATGTGCTCAATCAGCGAAACAGTTTATTTTATTACCTTATTTCTCGATTTACGTGACTGGAAAATTGCGGTGTATTCAAATAAAAAATACACCACAGTTTCGTCACACTCAAGTCTAAATTTTTCTAATAGCTCATACGTACAACAAAAAGATAGGAAATGTTTACTTCTTATTCGCTAAAATTACTGTATAAAAACTTTTTTTTATATGCGCAATAAAATTTTACGTTTCTAATTAACAGTTCCAGGTGTACGGGGCGCAGTCTATGTTTCTTGCGGGCAGCATCACACTGTTATTGTTACTAAAAGCAACGAAATAATTACCTGGGGCGATAACAAACACGGTCAATTAGGAATTGATCCTGCGCTCCACAAGACGGCGTTTACACCGATCAAAGTTGAAAATCATACAAATGTTGATAGTTTTAGTGAAGTTTATTGCGGCTGGACGCATTCTGTCATTTTTATTCGTAAGTGAAAATGTGGAGAAAATCAAGAAAATATCATCTGAACGTTGATTAATTTTAAATTTATTCATATTTTACAGCTGATAAGAAAGTTATTTCTTGGGGCAGAAATTCATATGGTCAATTGGGACGTGCGAAAGATACACCAATATCGGATCTTTGGAAACCGCAAGATTTGACGTTTTCATCTAAAATTAAACAATTATTGGTTGGATCTGAGCACAATATCGCACTTACCGGTAACTTTTTAAGAGTATACTTAATTTTCTTCTAAATTCAAATAAGAATTGAAAATTTCTCAATGGAAAATGTAAACATTGCAGAGGACGGTACTGTTTTATCCTGGGGCTGGAACGAGCATGGAAATTGTGGAAACGGAAGTAAGCAAGACACTTTCGAACCCACTAAAGTTAAGCTACCCGAAGGCTCGGGTGTTCTCATAGGAATCGGTGCAGGACACTCATTCGCTGTTATCGAAACAAACTGTTGACAAATGACCCTAAATAATTTTACATTGTATAAATTGCACATATGCATAGATAGCGCTAATTTCAAAATAAACGTCAAATTTGAAAAACTCGACCCAACGAATTTTCATTCCAAAATGAACTGCCAAGCTGCAACTGTATCGAGTGAGCTACAGAACTGCGAAACAAGTATTAAGCACGCAACAAGGTTATATGTATATACACTATATGGAGTGTCTAGGCACAGACCGTGGCACAGACTGTGCAGGGTTAGCGCGTTAGGGGCTGCGGGTATATAATAAGTACCACCTGCTGCCAGAAGTTGACTGTTATTGCCGTATGCCACACGCGCTGCAGCCGTCAGTTCGCTCGTAGGTATACCGCACCGTTGGCAATCTAAACAAATCAACGAATCACCGTTGTCAATCTAAACAAAACACACATCGCTATGTTCCGCACGAGATCGCAAAATAATATCGGGTAAAATGAATATGCGCGATAAAGCATTGGTTTGCTTAATTATTACTATAACGATTGTTTTGATTATTGTTATGTGTTATATTCAATTTGCTTAGCGACAGCGAGCGAGAGGCCAAGTTTGTGCAGGAGAGGATCGACGCGGTGGAAAAACACTTCGCCGAACTCTGCACCGTCTTTTCCGCTTACACTAGAAAAGCTGCCAGGTGAAGTTTTACCTCTCTCTCTCTTTCTCCGCATTCGGGAAATTATAGCGTATTGATTTTACCTGGTCTAAATAGCGTTTTCACCCGCGCGCGTGATTCACGTGAGACTCTATATATACAGCATATACTTATAGTCTCGTTCGTGCAGTGAAATTTTCTATGCGTGGCAATATTCACTTTTGCGATAAATCATGCGCTCGAGCTCCTTCAAGTCGCGTAATATATATACTTTATGGAGTTTTGGCTTATATTGCTTTTAGGCTTAGGGACAAAAACGACGAAGTTGCTAAGACGATACAAACATACGCAGAGTCGGAGAGTATAAATCGATCGATGAGCACATGTCTCCTGAACTTTGCCAACACACTTTCTGTCATAGGGGATTACAGGTGAAGTATATATATATATATTTCGTAGAACGGAGCATAATTTTATGCTTTACTGAAAGGTTTTTATTTAAAAAAAATGACGTCTGCGCAGAGATGCCGAGGTTCAGAGGCTCGACACGAAAGTCATCAATCCGTTATCGCAGTACCAAGGCACTTGTAAGCGCGCTAAAGAAAATGTCAAGAATACATTCGCCGCAAGGGATGAGGAACTTAAACGAAAACGACTACTCGAAAAAGTTCGCGAAGAAAATCCCAAAAATCAACAACGAATCGTATCCTTATTCTTTATTTTGTATTTGTTTGAATATTTTAAATTTTCGTTCGATATACATGGTTTCTTAACACGAACTGCCTATAGTCTCAAGCAAAGTCCAACTTGATGAAAGCAACTGTAGAAGTATCACGAGTGGTCAAAGGACTCGAAGAACAGATTGATTCGTTCGAAAAACAGAAATTGCACGATATCAAGACCTTATTATTAAGTTTCGTAACAGTACAACTCAGTTTTCACGCAAAGGCCGTGGAACTTCTTACAAAAGCCTATCAAGACGTCGTTGAAATTGACGAGGCACGAGATTTGGAGGTATAAAAATGCGCGTTTTAATAATATTTATACACTTTTTCAACTAATAAGTATACGATTTCGATAAAACAAGAAAACTATTAGTTATTTAACTATAGAAAATAACTGATTCAAATGTTTTCTTTCATCCTCTCGCTATGCAGGACTATCAAATCGCGAGAGGAGAAATGAATGGGGTAACTTGCGATTATTATATACGCTCTAAGTCTATGTTTGTGTAAAATGTAGAAGCTTTATACGTGATTCGTTATGATTAAATATATTAATGTTTTTTTTTTTTATGCAATAAAAAATATTATTTTCTAATTTCATAGGAATTTCGTGAAACTATGAAGTCTACAGAGTCGACAGTGAAATTGGGTGCCGTTAAACGATCTGGTTTTCGTCAAGCGTATTCTCTAATGAATCTACACAATCGTTTTTCACCGTCGCCAACGAGTTTAAGAAAGCAGAAAGTCCACAGAACTACAGAATCTTTGGTAAAAAATTTTATTTAAACAATAACCAGTATATATCAACTTTTAAATATACTTATTTAATAATTGTTTCAGAATTCTTCAAAAACTGGACATACAAATTCATCGGAATCAGTACAAGTGGAAGAGTACGATGAAAGTACTGAAGAATCAGATGAATCCTCTTCTATTCGTGAAAAAAAATCAGTGAGATCTAGACTTAAAAGTATGTAAATATAAATAATTAATTTGTTTTACTGGCGTTTTAGAACAGAACACAAGGAAAGAGAAGTCATCTGATTGTAAAAATGGTGCCTACTTTACCAAAGTACAAGAAAAATTTGACATCCTCTTTAATTCATAGTATTAGTTATTCTTAATGCGATAAGACATAAAATTAGAATAAAGAATAATATAAAGATAAAATAAATTTTTTTCGATAAAATCTTATTAATTTACAAAAGTTTGTACATTTGATGTTATCATAAGATTACAACATGCAAGAGAATATATTTATAAGTTAAAATTATGTTATTGTACTTGGTGCAATTCGTATAATTAGTGATTGATTAATCCAGAATCTTATAGTAATGGATGACGAATCGATGGCTTATTTTTCAGTTCCTTCTACTCCAGCTTGTGTCATTAGGTCGGCGATGTTCTTTTCTAAATCATCTATTCTATTCCCCATTTCATCTAGTATTTATTATTAAGGATTTATATAAATAGTAGTCTGCAGCAATAGAATTAATATAATAATTAACAAAATGTAAAATATTTATATAAATAAATTATTAAAAAAAAAAATAGAATGAATTAAGTTATTTAACAACCCAACATACAATATAAGAAAATAAATTTGGTGTCTACAAAAATTTGAGGTTATGTTATAATAAAGCTTTAGAAAAATATTTTGGTGTTATAAAAAGGATATTTCTATTGATAATTTGGTCAGACAGCGTTTGAAATTTGTCTTGCATATTTTGGAGTAATGTTTGAACCTGCAACACAAGAGAAAACATTTTTTTCTTTCTACTATCAAATATGTTTTTTATCAAAGTAAAAGGTACACAAATAAGAACATTTCAAAGTTTCGAATTCCTCAACTCACGTATTGTGTTAATTCCTGAACGTTCTTCGGATCGACATTATTTCCCATTGAATAATTTTCTCCATCCTCAGGTTTAAGGTCAGGTTTAACTTCTGCCATTCTATAAACAATTAAAAATCGTCTGTAAATTGGATCCTTACCAAAGTCACTTTAACAACTCGTTGTATTCCAAACAAGTAAACTAACACTAAAACGACTTACTCGAAAAATAGAAATCAGCTATATAAGTACGTTGAGAGACGAAGGAGCCGGTCTTGTGTTAGCGCAACAACGAGAACAACAATCGCGGCGTCTTGACGTTTGTCGATGGCGTCGTCGTGCAACCCTTCGTAACTATACACCTGAGGCGCATGCGGATTGCCATACACACTGGCCACATATATACAAACGAGCTCAGCTGATTTGTTGTGATCTCACGCACATACAAGGACTGTGCCTTTATGTATTAGGTATGTAGATTTGTTCGTGTACGATGGGCATTTATCAGAGCTTGTGCCAAGCACTGCTCGCCGCGGATGGTACGAATTTTATCGTGGTCGCGCCGCGATTGATTTAACAATGACGAGTGTCACTTAGATTCTCTATAATTATAAGTGTATTTTTTAGACTCATTATAAATAAGAATTATTTTTGTGATAATTTTACTGAAACTCATAAATTAAAGATAATAAATTAATGACCACTGATAACGACAATTGATAAATTTAATATATTTAGAATGAAATGTACAAGTACAATTTTATCAAAATAAAATGTTCGAGAATTATTTTTAAAAAGAGGCTTTAAAAAACTTATGTTACTACCTTATCAAAGAAAAGCAGCAAAACAAAGTTGTTTGGTTCTTTTTTCTTTAGATAAAAAAACAACATTGGCGCAAGAAATGGCCCCATACGTCGTCTGCTCCCTCCCAATCCGCATGCGCGCAAGCGGGTTTTGCTTACTGCGTCATCAGCTGATCGCGCGATGTTGTCCCACGCGCTTGTTACAGGCCTGGCATTTAGGCAGTATAAACTTGTTTTCTCTCAATGTAAATTATCGCCATCAGTCTGGTAAACGACACCGTGACAGGCGTATCTGTATCCTGCACGTTCGAGCTCGTTCAACAAGATAATCGCTATACGATTAAGATCAATTTGATTTCGTCATTTAATAACGTCCTTCTTGCGTGTAGAATATGTACAGTGTCGATTTTCGGTTGTCCGGTTGCCAGTGACAGTTTCATAATATATATAGGTATATAAGTGATAGACGTTTGTTATCATCGGTAATAGACGCATAAACTATGCACTTGGGATTAGCAAGCTGTGTAATTTTGTTATTTTGTTGCATATCGTTGACGCAGACGTTTCGTTTTAGAGGGAATCAAAGATCACCTGTTGTTTTAGGTAAATAATTATCGCTTTGTCCGAATTCGAAGTATTAAGTGTAGAATGTGAGTTTGACGTGAAAATTAATTTGTAGTTCCAGGAGATGGAGGAAGCCAAGTTGAAGCCAAAATCAACAAAACCACTGTCGTACATTATCTGTGCGAGAAAGTATCCTCTGGATTCTTCAACATTTGGCTGAACCTGGAACTTTTGGTTCCAATAATTATAGATTGTTGGGTAATTTTAATGCGCTTTAATCACGTTAATTCGCATGATTCATTAGACGTAAAAGGTATTATCTGACTTGCAGATTGATAACATGAAATTACTCTATAACAACGAAACAAGGAAAACTAGAAATCCAGATGGAGTAGATATTAACATACCAGGTTGGGGTGATCCTTTTGTTGTGGAATATTTGGATCCTAGTAAAGCTTCTCCAGGTGCTTACTTCAAGGATATTAGCAATATGCTTGTGAAAAATTTGGGTTATATTCGCAATGTTTCCTTGCGTGGAGCCCCTTATGACTTTAGAAAAGGACCAAGTAATTTGATACTTTTTTATAAGAGCCTAAAAAAGTTAATTTATTATTGCATATTATTAATTATAAATTATTAGTAGCATTTTTTAGCTGATACAATTTATTTACATGCTACCATTCATGATAACATAGAAATGATTTTATACTTGGCTTTTTTAAGCTCTCATTGTTTTACATTATGTAGTTACTTAATTATTGTCTATGAGAAATTCTTATCCAATGAATTTTTCATTACAGATGAGAACGATGAATATTTTATCAATCTTAAAGCTCTTATTGAAGAAACTTATATTATGAACAGTAATCAATCTGTGACTCTGATAGCCCATAGTATGGGTGGACCCATGTCTTTAATATTTTTACAACGTCAAAGTCAAAAATGGAAAGACAAATATATTAACTCATTGATCACACTTGCTGGTGTTTGGGGAGGATCTGTAAAAGCTCTCAAAGTTTTTGCTATTGGTGACGATTTAGGCGCTTATCTTTTGAGAGAAAGTATATTAAAAGATCAACAGATAACTAGTCCAAGCTTAGGGTGGTTATTACCATCTAAATTATTTTGGAAAGATAATGAAGTACTTGTGGAGACTCAATCAAGAAATTATACATTTGCTGATATGAGAGACTATTTGAAGTAAGTTTCAAAGTTGCACTTATCTTACATAATTATAGATTTATTAATCTGTTGTATAAATGTGTGAATTTACAGTGATATAAATGTGCCAAATGGATGGGAATTCCATAAAGATAATGAAAAATTCCAATTAGATTTTCGTCCACCAGGAGTAGAACTTCACTGCTTGCATGGAGTAAACGTAGATACTGTTGAAAAGTAAATAAAATTTATTAAATGTTATTAATTTTTGTATTCAAACAGAAATTGAAAATGAATAAATTTTTCATTCCTTTATTTTCAGATTATTTTATAAGCCTGGCATATCAATTGATGGTTATCCCCAACTGATATCAGGGGATGGAGATGGAACTGTTAATTTAAGAAGTTTAGAAGGCTGTACTTATTGGAGTGGAAAACAGAAGCATAAAATTTATCACCAACCATTTGCTGGAATTAATCATATGCAAATTTTAAGCAACAGTTCAGTACTAGATTATATTGGAAACGTTTTGAAATTTTAATATTAAATCTAAGATTAGCAAAGTACAACTTTGTATACCTCATGAACTACAGATGAACTTTTCAAACGAAGTTTCATCGACATCTGATCCAATATATTTCATGTTCAAACTATTCATCCAATGTATTCTGTAATTTCGTTAGTTAACAGAATAACTCTGAAGTTTAAATAATATGAAAACGTATATTTAAGTTTTATATGACAATTTTAAATGTTTTTACTATAGAATTTTTTATATTTTGTTTGTTTATCATGTGCCCAGTAAATAGATTTTAATTTCGACTGATTAGTACTGTAAATAGAAATGATTCCAATATAGAATTGTTATTATACTGTTACATGACCATTTTAAATGTAAAACGGTCACCGATAAATGATTTAAAAAAAATAAAAGTATGCAGTTTTTATAAATATATGTCTTAATTATTTCATACTAATTGTATAAATGAAGATATTTGAAATTAGTTAAAATGTGTGAAATTAAAAAAACAAATTTTTAAGAAAACAAGTTTTTAATAAACAATAAATACTTTTATACTGAATTTTTATACATTTATAATAATTTATGTATTATAAATACATCATGTACGTACAATATTTCTCACAGAATATAGTATTGTAAATCTAGTTTTTTCATACATAAAAAGTTTTTAGCTTCATTTCCACTTCACTGACGTTACTACACATTTTGCTGAATGTGATATTTGAAGTAGAAGTTATATATTACACCTCAATTAAGTGTTCATTATTAGTGAACACGATATAAAGGCAGCAGAGGAATGCTCGAGATTTTTACTAAAACATTTATCACACAAGCACCTTTCAAACATTTACTCTTAAATAATATTTTACAACTTAACTATGTAGAGAGTGCAACAAAGGAACAAAGTTCCATTTAAAATTTTTAAAATAGTAATATGTAAATTATATGTAAAAAACTAAAATAATTTTGATTTGTTTAAATCATTACAAAATTTTGTAAATTAATAGTGAAATTTTCATTTGTGTGATGCAAAGTAATAAACTTATCCAAAATAATACTTTATCAAAACAAAGGACTTTGTTTATAAAAATTATGTGAAATCAAATGTTAACAAAAGATAAGATAAAAACTAAAAAATTCTACTAATGTCAGTTGAAACCAGACGAGCTTTTTAAAAGGGCATACAAACCAAATGCTAGAATAGTTACAACAGTGATCGTCTTGTAACCTCTTAAACGATATGGAATTCGCGGTTGTGTTCGTGCTACCTTTAATTTTCGTTGTCTTTCTCTTTCTAGACGGTTTGCTTCCGTTTTCGCTTTCCATTCTTGTTCTTTACGTCTTCTTTTATAATCAAATTCTCTTACATCATTATCTATCGATTCCGGTGGATATTGTTGATGCAATTTTGTAGCATGAAATAATAATTTTTCAAATGGTAAATCGTCAGGTAACTGCAATATAACAAAAAAATTCTTAATTTCTGTAATTTTAAAATATGTGATTTAAGATTTTGTAATAAATAACTTATTACCATACTAAGAACTTTATATGTATGACCCATATCTGGAGTAGTATTAAAAATTTCCTTATCTCTATATGCGACAATTTTAGTACTTAAATATAAAGGAATCAATGGTGGACTACCCAGAAAGTAATCAAACAGTCTATGTAATAGTTTTCTATTTTCTGCGAATTTGTGAGCATACCATGTTGTATACTCAGCTAGAGCAAAATGTGGAAATAGTTCCACGCTGAAAACCAAAATAGTGTAATTATATCACAACTCATTAAACTGTAATCTGATGTATTCGATAAATAATAATTACTTTTCTAAATGTTCCAAAAGCTTTGGATGTTCTCTATCTAGCAATGCAAAAATATAAAAAAGTTCTTGATTCACTCTTTCCATTGTTTTCTCCATAAATCTTTCTAAAAAACTTAATGTAAGTTTCTCTAGAACATGTAATCCTTGATGCAGGCCCATGACTAGCAAAACAGTTGCAGCTATATCATTATAACCTTGGTAATAGCTGCAAAATTAATTGCCCGTTTTAAAAAGAATATTGAAAGTGACAGCAGCAATTAAAATATCATTATACTAACTTTAATTCTGAATGCTTTGATAGTACCCAACATATTATTTGTGTTAATTCCTTTTGGAACTTTTTCATAGCATCTTCTGAGGTATCTTCAGGCATATGACCACCACTGCGAGCAACATCGTTCAATATTTGGTGATATACATCACCGTCTATAAGTGTATGTACATTTTCAAGATCTTCAAGATCAACCATTAGTTCGTTTTCTGGTAGTCTTAAAAGTTTTGGCCAAAGAAACATTCTTACGTTATCTATAAAATATAGTTGCGATAAATTTATTATTTTAATTCGTGACAGAAGCTGAAATTCTCTAAATTTAACAACATACCATGAACAAGACCTTCACTGCTACGCCCAAGACACTTAAGTTCAGTATAAGTTAAATTTGTCTTTGATACAGTTCCTTTAATTACTATTAATTTTAAGCGCTCTAGCTCTGAAAGTAAGTTTGTGTGATTAATATAATTGCAGCAATTAAGTTTGTTATAAATAAATATACGATAAATATAATTTTATTACCTGTTGAATGCAAATCACTGGTGACTGGAATTTCAGGAATAATTCCATTGGTCCATACTGAATCTGAATCTGACATATTATCCAAAAGAATGGTCTCGAAAGACAAAAATTTACATGACTCAGACTCTACAAACTACTGCTCTATTCTAAATTTCGTCTCTTAAATTTCACAATCAATATTGCACAGATAAACATCGTTGTTTAAATTGTACTTCGAATATGCAACGCACTTACTCATCCACAGAGATTAGATTTCTCTTCCTGGAACAAAAATTTGCTATATTTGCGGTTTCGCGCATATAAAAATATACGAATCAAGGCAAGCAGCCGTAAAATCACAAAAAATTAATAATCCTAACCCCTTCCTCTTGAAAGTGATTTGTTGTCTTAGTCTCGTACACATTGACGTGTCGGTCGCAGCGATAGCCTGCACAGAGCCCACAGATGAATTTTATTGACAGTACCTCCTAAACTCTAAAGTCCACTGCCTAAGTCCTATAAGACCCAAGTGGCCAAGTATATAGCACACACACACATCGACACATCCGTCTGCGGTCTTCTGCTCAAACGTGACTTTCGCACGCGCCTCAGAGTATTTCCCCTATCTATAACACTGTCGTAAATTGGTACAGCCGCCGTGGCGGTCGAAGAGAATATCGGGCGCGGATTGGGAGGCGACGGAGACTGAGACGCCAGCTATGTGCGCGAGTCGCGACTACCACCAGCCAACAACAATCGCGATAAACGCCAATCCTGCCGTCCTTTCTGGCTACTGCGCTCAGCGCTGCTGTGCTGTGGCGCTCTCAGCTCTGGCTCTCTCTACTGGTGCAGCGTGCAGTTCTCCTGGCTCCGTTTTCTCGACAGAGAGCAAAATACCGTTTTACGTCGCAACACGGCGCGGCCCGCGGACGACGCGACACTGGCGAGTATCTGTTTTTGGGCGTTTGTTTTGACAGTTGGGCCGACTTTTCTAACCAAAAATTATATTGGGTGCTAAGTGCGACAATTGTTCACCGAAACATACGAAGGGCATTCGCGGAGAAGCTCAAATGTCGTCCTGGTCGCGAGGGTGAGCGGATCCTTTTTGATAGCGCTCTATTCAGAGGCGTCCCCCCCAGTATTCTCATTCATTGTTTATGTCAAACTCGATTCTTATTTTTAGAATTCACAGCGCGGGATGCACTAAAATAAACTATCATTATCAAACATAGACTGTGGAGTGTGTCTCTGTGTGCTCAATAAGAGCATCAATACACAGGAGATTGTGTTTCTATTTGAGTGGTTACCAATTAAATCTGCACTGGATCAAGGAAAGGTCAACGACTACCATACAGAAGCTATGGTGTTGCCATATGATTGGCAAACGACCAAACAAAAGGTCGCACAAAGAAGTCAATATTTACTGGAAATGGGACAATGGTATGTAATTTTTAAATGATTATTTGCAATTAGTTTATAATATTATGCACATTTATGATTACATGCTTGTTTTATATTTTGTAGGTCCGATTGCAAGTTCATTGTTGGTCAAGAACCAAATCAACAGATATTGGAAGGGCACAAAGTTTTTCTAGCTATGTCAAGTCCTGTATTTGAAGCAATGTTTTATGGAAACAGTGCTTTAAATCAAACATTTCGAAGCATAGAAAAAGATGAACCTATTCCAATAAGAGACGTACAACCAAAAGCTTTTAAAGCACTGCTTGAATATATCTACACGGATAGAGTAGATCTTGGATCTTTTGAGCTGGCATGTGAATTGTGCTATTGCGCAAAAAAGTATATGTTACCATTTCTCGTCGAAGAATGTACAAAATTCTTATGGTCTGATCTCTCACCTAAAAAAGCTTGCAGAGCATATGAATTCGCAAAATTATTTGTTGAGCCTGTACTAATGGAAAAGTGTTTACAAATCATGCGTTTTAAAACCAGCGAGGTAATAAATGAATCAAGCTGGGAAGAGGTGGGACTGGGAACTGTAATGACAATTTTGGAACAAGATGAATTACATCTTACATCGGAAATGGATCTATTCAATGCTCTAGAAAAATGGGCTAAAGCTGAATGTGTTAGGAAATCATTAGATCCATCCGATGCAAAGTCTCTGAAATCAGTGATTGGAAATGCTTTAACTAAAATTAGATTTCTAACTTTAACTCCACAAGAATTTGCAGAGGGACCTGGAAAGTCATTATTGCTAACGCAACAAGAAGCTTTTGCTCTATTGATGAATATTTCATCTCGTAACAGTGAACAGCCAATGCCTGAGGGATTTTCTACAAATACACAAAGCCGAATTGTTTTACTCAATGCACAAGTTTTTAATATTGATTTTTCCGTAAGTTTTTTATTTGAAGATTTCTTATTTATGCATAAAAATATTTATGTACATACAGCTGTTATTAAATTTTTTTATATTTTTCTTTACTTCAGAAAAAAAGATCTCAACCAGTAACTATTTTTGGAAGACGTCCATATGATTTAGAGGAACATCCAATTAATTTAGTTACTTCTTCTCCATTTCTTCCATTTTCGGCTGCTGGGGAACAATCTGGCGCAATGCTAGAGCCGACTTTAAGACGACGCACAGGAGATAATGCCAGTTGCCAGGGAAGAGAATTAGCAATTTCAAATAGCGAAGTTCGTGATAGTCCAAAACACTATTGTGTTCGATCAGTAGAGCAACAAACAGAAATCTGTAATAGTAATATATTAGATTGCAGTGTAACATTTGTTGCTGATAAAAATATTTGTGTGCTTGGGTTGCAAGTACCATCACAAATTTTAAATATGGTATGTCAAATTGTTTGAGCAGTTCACATGGAAAACAAACTGCAACTGTCTTAAATGTTTCATTTATGTTTACAGCCAAATGATACTCAACCACCAAAATCATCATACACAGAAATATTGTATGCACATCTTCTCGATTCTTATGGCGCTCGATTAACGTACACCCATTTTAGCACAAAAGTTGATGTTCAAGATTTAATAGAAGTTACTTTTAATCGTCCAGTATACGTTCAAAAGAATAAGGTGAATATTTTTTTTAATTATAAAGTGTTTAAATCATTTCCAATATTCAGTATATTGACGTATTAAAAATATTAAATTTGTTCTTTACAGCTATATAAAATAGGGGTTGTATTTAATAGAGAAGGCTGGTATCCATTAGCAAGCTGCAGCCAAAATAAAGTCTGTGATAATGTTTTATTCCGATTTGGTGCCGGGCCGAATACATCAGACACAGTTCGAGATGGTCTTATACGATCTATTATTTTCACCTACCGTTAAAAATGACTTGAAATCTAATAAAATTCTTACTTATGTAGATTTGTGATACAAGAGAAGAAAAAGAAGAATTATGAAATTCCCTTAAAAAGTCGTAATTATGATAGATACTTCTTCTTCTTCTTCAATAATATAATACAAACTATTGGAGGTCTATTGAGAGAAAAAAAATCTTTGTACAAATTTTAAATGTATCTCATTGTTAAATGTTAATGATTAAGTCAGAAAAAGCAGCTACATAAATTACTATAAGAAAAGTTCTAAACTTTATTTCATTTATTATGTTTATTATTATATATCTTTGCTATATAAGATTTTGAAGCAATTTTTTTTTAATACTTTACGTATTTTAGAGATTCAGTTTTTTAATTGTGCCAATATTTTATATGTGCAATATTTAGCTACTTTAAGATAAATTTAAATGAAATCGGTTTGTTTCTAAGCATATTATTATTGTTAAACTTCTTGTATTTTACTCATACACTTGTTATTTACAATACGAAAAATTTGGTATGAAATAAGTATAATAAAATAAAAAAATATTAAAATACAATATCTTTTAGTTCTTAGGTAATTAAATTTAGTCCTAGTTTTTCGTTCATGTGAGTTTTAGTTTATAATTAATTATGTCTGCAAGACTTTTAGAAGTCATTTTCGT
Source organism: Megastigmus dorsalis (assembly GCA_900490025.1). Classification (NCBI taxonomy): domain Eukaryota; kingdom Metazoa; phylum Arthropoda; class Insecta; order Hymenoptera; family Megastigmidae; genus Megastigmus; species Megastigmus dorsalis. The sequence continues at coordinate 56,315 of UELU01143144.1, read as the reverse complement.
AATTGCAACTAATTGCGTAAACTAAAAAATGTTTACTATTTAAATATATATATATATGTAACGGTATTGATTTGTAAGGGTAAATTTTAATGAATTGATGCTGAAAGTTTGATAATGGCGGCAGTAGTTTTTTTGACGTAGTAGAAGCTGCAAGATGGCGGATTTTTACCAGAGAAGTAGCGGCGCTTCTAGGGATGACGTTCATTATCGATTTTTCGCAAGGCGTTTTTGTAATTGCGCAGGACATAAATTATCCTCTACCTTCAAAAGTCAAAATAACGAAAAAATTGTTTTAAACGAGATTAGTCACTTGAAATACATTTTTAAATTAATAATTAAATAAAAGAAAGTTAACAACAAATTATTTTTTGAATCGACTTTAATTTTGCAATATTTTTATACTTATTTTTCAGTTGAGACTGCTGGGTGTACTTTTGATTAAAAAAATAACAATGAGCGTAAAAGTCAGGTATTTTTTAGAATTTAGGAAATTTTTTTTTATCGCGTGTAACGCGCTACTTCTAGTATTAAATTTGTAATGAGTAAAGTTTTGATATCCCGATTCTGCCACTTATACATAAGTGAAACGAATAGAGTTCCAAACTCTGTCTAGAAAGTTGATAATATTGATTCAAGGCTATATATATATATTTGCAAAGAGAAAGATCCCATTGACAGCTAACGTTTATAATGAAAAAGGATAGCGACGGATGTGAAATTAAACATTTGGTTTTGGTCGAAGCTGTCCAGTAGTTTGTGTAATATTTCATCTTATATTATTGGTCTGCAGTATAGTTTCGAGATTATTGTTATTGAATGATTGAATATGAAAAGCTAGCAGTAATTAATGTCTATAGTGGAACGGAATTATAATTGGTTATTACGGTTATTGGAACTATATGGATATAAGAGTTCTTTATAAAAATTTTCAGTTAAAAACATCTTTTTATTTCTTAATGTTTTTATTTTAATCCAAACATTATATTTTGTAAGTAAAGCACTAGAATATCTTTATTTGATGAATTACGTTTCATTTAAAAAGAGAATTGCTAAGAAGAGTATTTTAGTTATTGAACGTCTAAGTTTTAAATTACATTTCATTCGTTCCACTTTTATTATGTTTTTTAACTTACCCTGTGTGTTCTGGAATGGGCTACATTAACATATCAATAGAAAGATTGTTTTATTATTCAGATTTATCGAAACAATACTGTAGCAAGTCATGACTTTCAGAATGTTTAAGTAGTATAGGATCAACTGCTGTACCTATTTAATAATTTATCGCGTCACAAAATATAAAAGGTTCGATACTTTTATTGAAATTAGTGAATCGTGTTAATAAAATAGTTTTCAATCATCGGTAATCCTCCTAATAATTAATCAGATGTCTATACCCAGAAAACTTTTACTGGGTAAATCTAACGTTTATGTAAAATGTTCAATAAATGCAAATACATAGAAAAAAAGTCAAAATTAATAATCACCTAAAAAAAATGAGTAGCAAATACAGTACAACAATGATGAAACTCGATACACTCTACAAATTATCGAAAGAATAACAACAGCTGGAAATATATGTATTTTAAATTCTTTATTATAGGTATTCATTAAACAAATTCCAACGTTCGAAACATCAATAGACGCGCCATTTTACATGCCAATACGTCGAGCATATTCGATAGTGATACAATCATCATCATCATCATCATAATTCATCGTCTTTATATTACAAGTGTTCCAAGGAAATCGATGACGCCGCGACAAAATCATCCCCCCTGCAGCGTTTCTTCGCCGTATAATAATAGATCGTCTCCCTCCGCTTTGTTGAACGTGTTAATACTACGCGCGCACGCAAAACCCCACCAATTGTTCAATTTATCGTCGTCCACGGTGTCCTTATAATCTCTCTTATGTGTGTGTGTGTGTTTTATATAAAAAGTTAAGCGCATAACGACACTGCACACACGCACAAATCGCGCTTCCCGTGTGTCGTACAATAGTCATCGTCGTCCTCGTCGTCGTCAACACTTTCAACAAAAGTAAAAAGCCGCGGGCGAAACGATCTTTATGTTTTTTTCTTTTATATATTTTGTTATAATCGCGGGTATACCTATATACGATTGCCACAATCGCGTGTTTCGCCGCTTACAGTATAATTTTTTTCTTTCGTTCGTTATATATTCCGCAGCTAGACTCGAATACTCAAATTTCAAATTCTTCTCGATGCGTATGATTTTTTTTTCTTTTATGTTTACTTTTTGTTATCTTGACTGCTTTATCGTTCGTTAAGGAAGACTAGGAGTGCTCACATTTTTAATGGCTTAATAACTTTGGCTTTAGCCCCCCATTTTACTCACTCGCTAATGTTTAAGTAACCTTATGTTTTTCTGCTTATTACGAATTTACGCTCGTCGCGTCAAATCTTGAGACTATGTACAACACGTTTTGTTTATTTATTTATTTACTTACTTCTTCTTCTTCTTTTTTTTCTTCTTCTGTTTAAGGAATTGTGCGTTCCGTTACGTATCACGGTTTACGTATTTTTTCACTCTCATATACTCGCGTTTTTTATATAGCCGTTGAAAAATGTTTATTAATCGCGAAACGTTCTATTATAAGTTCGTTCACAAAAAGGATAAACGTTGAATTATTGGAGACGACGGTTAACAATTCTCGTTATTACACGTTAGGAAAAAGAAACTAATACTTTTTACGATAAAACTCGATCGAACGGGACGTTTTCTTCCCTTATTTGGCATTGTTATAATTCCGATTAATCGTTTTGTGTCTTCTCTATGTAACTTTACTTGTGAGCACCCCCAGCGATTGTTTATATGTAATAATATAAACGCTTTTGTTATAACGCGCGCTCGCCGCTGATTTACATCTACAACAGACTGCACAAAACGCACACTGGGTTTTTTTTTTCTGTTTTTTTTTTCTGTTAATTCCATTCTCTCATTTTTACCTATAATAATATATATATAATCGCGCGTTCGTGATTGTTTTTTTTTTTTTGGAACTCGCTTTTTTTACGTTCGATATTACTGACAGAATCGTAAAACAACATTTTGGCTTTTTTTTTCCTTTTTGAATTTATATCCTTATACTGGTTTTTTTTTGTTTCTTACACCCAAACGGGATTCCCGCGAGGCTCGCGTCGTCAAAGAAGTACCGCATATAACGAAACTCCTACTTCTTGTTTGCTTTTTTTTTTGCTCTCTCTCTTCTTTTTTTTTTTGCTAGTCGAGCCTCTACAGAATACAATTCTAAGCTAAGCGATCACAAAGTCTATGAATTCAATTCCTTGCGTAAGCTATATACGCGCGAAAAACACACCCACTTCCACTCCTCTATCTTTTTTTATTTTATTCCCCCGTCTGAATTCCTCTCCAAGCATAAATCGCTGCTTTTCTTTTTTTTTTCAATCCCGTTTTTTATGTGCATGTCCACCCCCTTGTTTTTTTTTCTCTATCTCGCTCTTTCTCTTTCACATCAATATTGGGCATTCGCATCAAAGTTTCTCTTTCTCTCTCTCGCTCTGTTTTCTATTTATTTGGCACCCGTATTAAGTAGATGATAGTCAACTGTGTTTCTTTTGTTTTATTATAACTGTATAACTTTGCTTTGTTTAGTCGAACGTATGAGAAAATTATGGAAGTTAAATTTCATTACCCTGGTAAAAATTAGTGAACAGACACTTTCAACGACTCCCACACCCCCACGTCGTACACCTTCATTATTACGATATTAATACGAAAACTATCATAAAACTCTATGTTAAAATTCATATAAATATCTCGGATAATTCAAGATCATTTTTTATTATTCAAAGTCAACGAGGATCGACTAATATGTTTCAACAATACGTTATATCATATACTCTTAACCGATATATTGTCTCGAGAAAAGAATCGCTAACCCACTACTTATATATATATAAATCAGTAACTCTCCGGCGTCAAAACCTCAAGGACAAAACGTATATATATAAAGGCTCATTTGTAAATCATTAAATAGATATTTATATAATATATGTACGAAGGACAATGGTCGCGTATATAATTCCAATAAAACAATTCACTTGGACAACCTGACTCGCCTCTCCCCGTATTACACGGAAGCATCATCCTCCATTCCTTAAGACCAACGCTTTAATAAACCATTTCTACCAGGGTAACCCTTATTACAAACCACTATAATAAATTCCTAAAGATCCGGGTAACAACACCCTTTTTTTCTCTTCATCGGCCCGCGCGCGCTGTGTGTGAGTGTTTGAAAACCTGCAATTAGTCGAGTCGAAAGTAAAACTCGAGAGCAATAAAGTCCGTGTGTAAGCGTGTGAGTGTGTGATTACAGCGAGGACGATCGTCGCCATAGGAGGAGTAGGCGTTAGACCGAGATCTCCTGTATCTGCACGCGTTTCTTGGCACTACCGGGTGTACCGGGCTGTCTCAATATACCGGGACACATCATACCGGCTGAGGGTGCCGGTGACTTTGGCGGTGGGGGTGGATCCGGTAGATCCTCGTCGAGATCGTCGACCGCCGCCGCCATGGTAGCGTCGACGCAGGGCGAGGGTGTGCGCTGTCTCTGCTGGTTGAGGGGGCTCGGACAGTAGTAGGCGGTCTGCGAGCACTCGTACTCCTGGAGCTGCATGTGCTCGAGCTCGTCGACGAATTTGGTCTTGTGGGAGGTGACGGGACTGCTGCTGTCGGTCGGCGAGTCAGCCAAGACGAAGGTCGACAGGGTGCGCTTGTTCGGGTGGTTGGCAACGCTGAGCTTGCTCATGCTCGGCGAGTCGCGCAGGACACCGCCCGAGCAGCCGATCTCCAGTAGGTCCTCCTTTTTCTTGTCCGCCAGACCGCCCAGCGAACACTGCGTAACCAAGTCGTACCGACGGACAGACAATCGCACATATGGATATATATGTGTGGATTACGTGTATGTATATACGCGGATAATGTTGGGACGAAGGATTTTGTGTGTTTCTTGATATATGCAAAATTTCACGGGCTTTAGTTGATTGAAAAAAATTCTAGTCTCGATTGTTCAACGCTATACGTCATGGACATAAGTTTGTTTTTTTTTATTATTGCTTTCAGATTATATTTTTGTCAGTGTATTCGTTCTTATATCATTTGCGCTTCGAAGCGATGATAGAATTATAGATTGTTTTTTGTGAAAAAAAAAGACAGACCTGAGGTTAATTTTGCAACTTTTATAAAACACAAAATAAAAAAATCTAGGATAGGTAGGAAGCTAAAGGTCCGTCGAAGTCTTTTTAATAAGTAGATGTATCTAGAGTTCGACATCGGTGATATCAACTTGTTAAAAAAGATTACGATTCTCCTTTTTTATGATCTCTCCGAATGTAAGGATTAAAAGATGATAGGTAGGTATAATCGAGGTCGGAGGTGTGAAAACGTACCTGATCGACACCAGCGCCCGTCGATCCATTCTTGTCACGCTGGTGATAGATACCGGCGAATATAAGAATATTGAGCAATAGGAGAAAGACACCGACGGCTATTGTCACCGTCAAAGCAGTCGTGTAGCTCTGGTAGTGACTCGATGCTAGCTTGCGTAGTAGATTGTTGGGGCCGGGTCCCAGATTTGGATGCTGCGTATTACTGTAATAAGCGAGAAACAATTGCAACTATAAAAGATGTAAACAGAAAAAAATACTCATTTTAGTCTTCCTGGACTTGACTCGTTCTACCGAGTCACGAATAAACCAAGCCTCTTTTTTGTACTTTGACCGAAATTCTTTGTATTCGATAAAATGTCACTTTTCATCTACGCGAGCATTACTGTATATATACAAACCTGGTAGGAGTGGTGCCAGGCCCAGGCAGAAGGCTACTGGTGAGATTGGGTGTGCAATCGGTCGCCGTAGCCATGGTCGTGGATACGGCAGCTGAGCTCGATATCGAGGGCTCGGTAGGATAGGGCAGCGGCAAGGGTGGAGCGGGTATAGGCATAGCCATGGACTGGGGTCTGACCGCGCCCTCGTACAGTGTCGGACTCTCGGCGAGATGATGATGCCGCATGCTGATCTCGTAGCCGGGCCTGTGGAGCTGGGGCAACAGATTCAGCCAGAGGCTCATCTTGTGGCCCCGATAATGGGACCGCATCTCCGTACCGACGCGACCGGCTTCCAAGTAGAGCTGGTTTATAGAGTCGTAGGAGTCCCAGAAGGGCGGACTGGTTATGCCCACGTCGGCCATCGTGTTCCAGGCTGCCGAGGCCATCGACGACATCGACGCGCCGTTCGGGTCCCTGGAATTTTTTCAATCCCAACAGCGGAGAATACGTTTTTTATTTGTGCTTTCGGGGAGGAATTGTATATTGCTGTACGATTTACACTTGATTAATGCGAATTTTCATGAGAAGGATACGACCTTTCTTTTTGCGTATTCCTAATCATGTGAGTTACTTGTGAAAGTTTTGTCTATACAAGACAGAGGATCATTTGTCTTGCTGGAAAAGGATATACCTTTGAACGATTACTTTTTGAATAATGCGAAATCGTGAAAAAGTTCAAAAGTAAAAGCCCGATGTTTGTTTTGTAAATGATGAGGTAGTTAAAAGTGTCGTAAAACTTTTAGTCCGCGTGTTTTATTATATAGGGAAGTATAGATAATCTGGTCGCATTGCTTTTAAAAAAATGACTGCAATTGCAGAGAAATACTTTTATAATCCGAGCTTTATATCCACGAGGGGCTTTATTCATTTGTCCCGCGTTCGGACAAATCGTTGCCCAATTTTTCCAGCAGCGCTCAAGAGATAACGACAATTGGGAGATAGAAGATCGCAATTATTTTCTTCCTTTACTTCAAAGTTAATATCGTGGCTTTTTACGTTATCAAGAGAGACCCCAAAACCTCGTAACCTGTGTATACCGAGAGCCAAAAAGTAAAAAGCACCAAAGTAAGAACTCACCCGCGCCGAATGAAATTGGCGAGATAGTGAACGAGTAGCCTCGAGAGGTGTTCATCGGCGGCGCTGTAGTTCCCGGTCATCATCGAGCCCTCGCTCCTGAGCAGCGGCACGCCCAACAGATAAGGCAATTCCTCGCCCTTGCGACTCGGCCTCTCGCCCGGCTGGAAGTGTAAGAAGTATCCACGTCCACCGGTGGCCGAGTGCAGGAGTGCCAGCCTTAGGAGCGGCGCGGCCACCTGACCGTCGCCCAACAGCGCCAAAAGACCCTCGCATATAGCCAATGGACTTGGCTCGCCTCGCTCCCAGTCCGTGTACTCGTTTCTCAATGTCGAGTAGATCTCGTGGAGGTGGTAGCGATAGGTGTTGCGCACGTAGGTGCGCAGTATCCTGTCGCGCCGCGTCTCGTTCAGCCCGTTCTGTGCACAAAGTCGGATGTAATATAGATTTTGCAGGGGGGCTTAGATTTTTCAACTCTTAACGCGTAAAGAATATTCATGTGGATCTTGTACCTCGAGATCTTGTTCGGTCAGCTCGAGCCAGGCTTCGTCGGACGTCAGACCCATGAGTACGTCTCGGTCGCCGAAATTGGCAAACTCCGAGCCCGGGCCTGGCATCAGCGGCATCAATCCCGTAGACGAAACCGTAGGTTGGAAGCTCTGCGAAACACATTAACGATACCTATTGTTAGTCGTCGATTCGTTAAAATCAAATTGGAATCAATGCGCTTTCATCGAAAATCATTCCATAATGGTGTGCAATCACCGGCAACGAATTATGTATAGAAACGAAAGCCCAGGGACGTAGCGTAAATCAAAATGCCTTCATTTCTTTTTTTTTTTTTTTCCTTTTCAGCAATTATCGCGATCGATCGGATTCCGGTCCCGATAAAACACGAATGGTATTCGCCAGTAATTTTCCATTAACATATAGGCGATAATTATCAGCAGATGTACGAGCAATTACGTTAAGTATATCGTGATTCTTTATCGAGGCACATATACTGGCGCTGAGCCAGACGAGCGCACCACCCCGGACGCATTCGCTTTAATCGTATTATATATATATTGTACCTTATGTTATATAATTAACGTAATGCTCGCGGGAGCAAAGGAATTAAAGTTGGAAAGGAATTAGAGTTATAACTCGCTATAAGCCGCGCGTTACCGTTGAATTTACTTTTCTTTTTTAATAGAACTGCTGCATAAGATTCGACAAAATATATCAATATTATATAATTAAGATGATACTCAAAGTCAAGACTACTTGATTAATATTCTCTCAGCCAAGATTTATGTATAAGTTTCGAAGAAAAAAAACTGTCTACTATATGTTTTGGTCAGATGCTTATGGTCTGTTTACCATCGACTGCTTTAACTAAGACTTGTGTCTCGTCAGATTATCGGTATATTGTTTATTATATGTACACAGGACCAAGACATAGATACCAAATTCCAAAATTTACCAAAAGCGAGGATATCGTCTTTCGATTAGCCCTGAACAACTACGCCCATCTCTTCATCGAGCAAACAATTACGCGAGCATAAAAACAGACGGTAAAAACAAAAGGTAATTCATCTCACCTGACTATTAACTAAAGTGGCGGGCAGTATAGCGCCATCGATGAAGGGAGCGAATCCTGAGGTGAATCTCGGCACGTCGAGCTTGACGTCGAGCAGCTCGTCTATGCTGCGCAGCCTCAGACAGGGCGCTATGTCCTCCGTCTCGACGTCGCCCGGACAGCCCACGAGCTCGGCGACCCGACGCTTCACCAGCAGCGGCTCGCGCTGCACCGCCCAGGGCGATAGGGACGAGCCGCCCAATAGGACCACGCGCTCGACCAACTCTGCAACAGACCCTCTCCTTATTATGGATTCGTGAACTCTTATAGTTTTTTTTTAAATTATACACCGAGCGATCTTTGGTCTATGGCTTATTAAATGTATATAATGATATAATGCTGAGTTATAAACGTCGGTTGGCTGTAGAATTCAGGTTGATCGAAAAAAAAGCGGAGGAAGCTTGAAAAGACTTTTGAAATTACGGGTGCGTACTTAAAAAACTTCGAAATCTCGAAATTCAATGGGGGGAAAAAAAAACTTTCAAACCCAAAAAAAGTAATCCGAATGAATTTCCCCGTTAAGAAGTAAAAAAATGAAATCTAGATAAAACAACGTTTGTTCACTGCGTTCTCCGCTTTTGTTCGTTAATTCCAAGTGTTATTCGAGAATTAAAGTATACGCGCACTGCACATCGACACGGGCGAACGAAAGCAAGCGCGCTGCGGCTCCATTTGTAAATTACCGCCGAACGCACTGTACCCGGTCCAGTCATTATAATTCATATACGAACCGGTGATACAATAACTTGGCCGCGATGCGCGTAAATACGTCAATTTGCATTATTACGGGAACGCTATCGCTTATCAATTACATTATTGATGAAACACGCTAAGCTCTATCGAGTATAATAAACCTTTTAATCGCGATATACTCTTTCTCGCAAGCTCGATAAGATAACTTTTGTGGCACAGCAGCTTTAAACTTACGTGTACACACGGAGTTACTTAAATTATCTATTAAGGAAGGCCTCGGCATGAAAAAAAAAAAGGAATATAAGAAGAAGGAACAAAAGCTACGAAAATAAACATCCAGCGAAATATTCATCTCCGCGCATATACGTACGAAATTCTACTGCGCGGCACATGTGTAAGAAAGCACATTATATATATATCCCTTGTTTGAGCCAGCCGCGCGTTCCCCGAGACACATACAAAAGTCCGCGCGCCCGAGTGGCTTGCACTCTTTCCTCTCTCTCTCTCTTACATACCGCGCCAACACTCTTCGACTATACTCGTGTATAAGCTCGTCTGCGCGCGCGTGTGTGTGTAAGGGGGAGGAGGAAGTTGTGCAGGAGCACCGCAGAAGGTTCGTTAGCGAAATGGCAGTGCGCGCAATCCAGGCCAGGGAGATTGTTAGTGGATGCACGTCGGGTCAGAGCTTGCATACTCGAGAAAGCTTGTTAAGGATGTAGTGCTGCACCTCCACCGTCTCCTCCGCCGCGTGTGCGAGAGAGAGAGAGAGAGAGAGAGACATGACTGCACCGAGCTTGCGTGTGTGTGTGTGTGTGTGTGTGTGACAGGCAGGGGCGAGCATTTCTCAATTCGTTATTCCGCCGCGATTACTTTCCGTTTCCGATTGCGCGGAATCCTGTGCGTTTCGATCCTTTTCTCTCGTTTCTCCAAGGATCTATAGCCTCTTTTCTCTCTCTCTCTCTCTCGCGTCGTGTGGAAGCTGCACCTGCGTCTATATCCAACGGTAATCCCGCAATTGCTGCATCCCTGTTACTTACGTTTCCAAGTTTCGCACGTTTCTTTTAATTGTCTTCGTTGCGCGAGTGCGCGTTCGGTGTGTATATACGGGTACCCCGTCAACCAGGTAGATCCTAAGCAACGACGACGATCGGTAAAGCGATTCGTATATATATTGTATGCTTTCCAAACTGTTGTCCTCGTTAGTTCCTATTCCGCGTATCGCGCGAGCCTCGTCGAAAGTTCCGTAAAAATAAAATACTTTTTTTTTTGTAATGGGAAAACACGCGGAATCGAATCGCCGGCGCAAAGTTTAGTTTCTATAACGTATGAATACAATCCGAATGTCTGACTGCAATCGGGACTCGTCTACTTACTAAGCCTACACATACATATATAGAATGTAAATAGAGACGAAGCTCTTTCACTCTCTATATTATTCCAAGATATTCGTTAAGCTTTTCCACATACAGGCAGATCGAGCGCATTGTTTCAGTTATACATCTTACCTTTGGCCATGGGCGAGACGGCGAGGAAGTTGGCGAGTGCGGCGCCGGTGCCGTGGCCCAAGAGGGTCAGTCTATTGGAATCGCCCCCGAACGCCGGTAGATTCTCACGGAGCCAGTGGACCCCCGCAACGAGATCCATCAGGCCGTAATTGCCCTGTGCGCTTCCTTTCGAGCTCGTCTTCAGGAAACCTGTGCATACGTAGGCGTATAAACATCGCAATGATACATTATTCGGGAATGCACAGTGTGGTTATTTGTGTAAAGCGGTGGGTATATATGTATATATGCAAGTGGTTCGAGGGGAGGATGGAATATTTGTGAAAGTGTCGAGTGGCTTGTTAAAAGTTGACGAGCGTCTAATGATCCGTGAGAGAGTGAGAGAGAGAGAGAGAGGGAAAGGAAAAAAAGTGCAGGTGAACCGACGGGAGTTTGCGGCCGTTTCGAGGAGTTATACGGCAAAGGCTATTCAAACTTCTCTTATGTACGCGCGATTTCTTACTGGTGCCATGCCGACGCAAAGATATTATTTCGCAATTGCGGAAGATGCGATATTAACTGATTTATAAACAGCATTGAGTATAGAGCACATCTAGGTCCGTTCATATATATATATATATATATATATGGTTGGAGTATACTATGTTACTTGGAAACCGAGGTATTGGAAATTAATTGCTCCACTTCAGGAATATCGGGGAGCAGGCTCAAACGGCCGTGCAGCAACCCTCGAGTTAAGCTCTAAGAAAAACATCTCTCTCTCTCTCGACAACTTCCCCAGTCGGCTCCCACACCGTTTCCTAATAAAGTTTCGACGATTTATAAAGAGAGGCTCGCGCCAACATCTCTCGTCATTAAAGGAAAAAGGAGAAACTTTGACGTTCGAACACGTACACACACACACACGCACTCATATATATATATATATATACAGAGGGACACTCGAAGGAAGATTGATTTTTGCCGGGCGACTTGGCCGGGCGACGGCGGCGGCGGCAGCGGTTCTGACAAGTGACGGAAAATTAGCAGCCCCATTGTGTATGTCCCCATCAAGCGGAAGCGGCAACTCCTCTCTCCCTCGTTTCCGTATTTATGCGATTCCCTCTCTCTCTCTCTCTCGAGATATTACTTTTCAATATAGGCATAAGAAAGAGAAGAAAAGGACGTGTGTGTGTGTGTGTGTGTGTGTGTACAAAGACACGCGGTTGGGTATGAAAAGCCACGATGTTTGCTGTGGTTTATACCGCGGACAAGGAGGAAAAAAGAAGAAGAAGAAGAAGAAGGGTCTCGAGTATATAAAGGGATAGTGTATGCGATGATCTTTCACGGGGGGCCCATTCAGTGTATTAATTAAACGATAAAATATTCACGGAACGATTAACCTGCCCTCCCTCCGTCGGTGATTAAAAAAGCCTCGAACGCTTCAAAGCTGTGTATGTATAGAGACACAGAGAGAAAGAGAGAGAGAGAGAGAGAGAGAGAGAGAGGTAGAGAGACGTGAAAGACATCTTCTCTACAAGTGTATAAGCCAAGCTGCCTACAGCGTCTATATACCAGGCTCCCGCAACCCCCTTCCGAGCTTCTTTTCTCTCTACTTTTTTTGCTCTTCTTCTTCTTTATACACATCGCGAGGCTTCTCTTCTTTCCCATATATTCGCTCTCGCATGAAAGAGATGCTTGATAACGTGCACAAGTGTATAGCGCGCGCGTGTGTGTGTGCATTTTTTTTTCTCCTCGTATACAGCATCGAATTCTACCCCCATTGACGAGGATAAAGTGCATATTGAATAATTAAAGTCTAGCAGTTCAATCTCTGTATATGTATATGGTATAGTCGCGCTGAAAGGAAACTACGTTTGCCGAGACGTTTTTATCAAGAATCGACTATCTCTCCTTCTCTCTATATATGTATATCTCCGTGCAGAGCTTTTTTTCGCGCGATAGTCTGAAAGAGGGGCGTCGAGGCAGGGGGAAATATTTGAGCCGAGGGTAAAGTATATAGCGGGGGCTAGTTTCGAGCAATCTTTTTGGCGAAAATTCCCCAAAGTTGAGAGACCCTGTATGACTCCGCTGCAAGCCGAGCGCGCCTCCTGAGATGGAACGTTAAACTCTTTCTCTCCCTCTCTAAAGTTGTTTTCTGTGTAAATTTCCCAAACAGTTTTGGTCTTTGCCTCGGCACACACACACACACACACAGCGAAGTATCTCGGTGTATAGCTGGTGCACTTGCGATATATATTCATTGTCGTGGGCTACACTATTTCGAATTGTATTTTAAATAAATGTGGCCCCATTTTTTTGCGAGAGAGGGAGAGAATATCATATCTGGGCATCTCTCTCTCTCTCCCTCTCTATTCTCGATTACTCGAGCCGCTCTTTAAATCTTGCCCCGATTTGTAAAGATCAATCGGCCATTAGCTGGATGACAGTAGACGGAGGAAAGAAAAACTAAGCTTCTCCGTGTGTCGTGTGTTTGTGTGGGTGGGTGGCGAGTAAATTATATATACGGTGTACGGTTACTCACCTAATATACCTAGTCGAAAGTTGATGGAGACAACGATGAGACGTCCGTGAGCTGCCAGGGCGGTTCCGTCCAGCGGATTACCGGCTCCCCAAGAATACGAGTCGCCGTGTACGAGGAGCAGAGCCGGCAGTAGATCCGACGACGTACTCCCACCTGCAAACATACACATAGACCTTCGATCCTTCCTTTTCCCTTTTCCCCCCTTTTCTGCTTCACTCTCTTAGCGTAAACTAAATTCAAATTCGAACATCTTTGATCGAGCGGACATTTGTACATCTCTCTCACTATTTGAGAGTCGATCGGCGCGGTAAATGTTTGCGGCCAACAAAATTACAAGTTGGTCGAGTCGAGTGGAGGCCGCTCGATAGTGATATATATCGGACAGAATTGATATTCCACCGACGGCCGCGCATATCTACATTAATTTCGAAAACTCCTCATCCTGCATACACACACACACACACACCCGAGAGTAGTTTCGATAAAAAAAAAGAACTCGCGCTCACTGCAGGTAGTTTGTTTCTCTACACACACACACACACTTGCACATCCTTTGGCGAGCTTCTGTGTACTTCTGCATACCGGATGCTCCTTCAAAAAGCGCAACATTAATTATCTAAAAAAGTAAGTAGCCTACCTCTACACTTCGAGCTTCTCTTTGCACGAACACACGTACACAAATAATTCGAAGGAAAGATACACAAAAGCTCTCGCGGGCGCTCTCTAAAAAGTACACAGAAGGGATGCTATGCAGCTCAGTGCAAGTATCCTAAAAAAAAGAGATTGAGCCTTTTAACCTAAATAGACTTTATATAATTCTTAAAGAGCAGCGGACGTGTAAGAAAACAAAGCGAGGGGGACAAAGAGTGTGGTAAATAGTCGTCAGGAGGGCGAGACATTATCGAACAAGCGTTGGTTAGGCGGTAGACAGCAGGATGATTGCGATGATTCGACACGAAGCCGCCTCACTCCCGCGGTGCTTGCAGAATCTCACTCTCGTATCTACTGCAATGCACTACGGAATTGAAGAGGCCGTCGCGTCTACCCCTCTTTCCTCCTCGTACACTCTCCTCTTCTTCTTCTTCTTCTTCTCCTCCTCCTCCTCTCTGTAGGACTGCGGAGATCCGGACTAGACCCTATACCTTTCGTCTTCGTCGCGGTCGGTGCGTATGAAAGCGATATTTTTAATTAATTCCTTTCGCCCGGTAGGTTTTTACTTGCCTTTTTAAATCTTATCGTCGTCGTACCAGCGTAAAGAGATCGAAATCGTGCCTAAAGGCCTACATTACACGAGTCTCCATTTTCATTGATTTTTATAACAATTTTATCTCGGAAATTCGACGGGGAAAGGCGAGAGAACTCGTTAATTTATTCGCATATATTAGGAAGGCGCGCGCGGGGAGTGTATCGGAGATGTCCGCGTATAAGAACGCCGATAAATTCGAGAGGAAAGAGCGAGTATATAGTCGAAACTGGTGGGCTAATTCGAGGTCTTATTCAGACTCATCTTCTCAATGATTTTCGGGGGCAAGAAAGTTTTCGGGATCTTTACGCGCGCGAGAAGCCGGACTGATTACTTTCTTTTCGCGCAGTTGTATATATACTCGCTCGATGCTCGGCAAAATGAATGAAATTCCATATCCCCCAATTAATGGAACTTTGCGGAATGTCGAGCGCGACGTGCTTCCTTTACGCTATTTTATACGTAACTTTCTCAGTTTTCTCTTGGTGGGCCTAATTATCGAATGCACCTTTTCTAACGAATCATCATGGTCCGTACCTTTGATGACCGTGACGCAGTTAATTGAAGTGGATCGACGATACAAAAAGTCCGGCCGATTAAATTAATCGCATTGGTGAATTTCGCAGCTCTCCCCGACCGACCATTCACTCGGTGTCTCACGAATTGCGCCCGCTTGCAGCTTATGACAAATTGATTTTCGCCCGAGTTTTCCTTCTTCGAACGAGTGAGATTCGCCCCATCCCTCTCCTGACTGCTTCCGTCCGACTTGACTCGAATGCCTTTCACCCGGACGAAAAAAAAAAAGCCCAAGGTATAAGGGAGAGGAAAAGAGAGGCATTCCTCCCCCTCCATCCGTAAAGCTTAACTACCGCGGCTCGTGAATGAAAATGTAATTTGTAAATGTGCGCTGTCCCATCGGGGAGCACGTAATTTATGTCGATGCCGATTCTTCATCGGATGATAAAGCTAAATCTTATTAGAGAAGTTCTCTATACTTGTAAGCGATAAACAATGTTCCACTCGATAGATAGAAAACTTTTAGTGCATCGGGAGGGGAAAAAACACCGCGCGGCTCTCCCAGAAATTGCGGAGTATCGATCGGCTCGCCAAAGTGTCCCGCTGATTTTATAATTTGAAATTTTCGTATATGCGCGGTTTGGCCGCAAGTTTCGCAATTTAGAGTTTGCTCATTCGTAAAGAACAATGTCCCCTTCTCCTGTTGGAGAAACCCGGATATCACTTACTTTGAAAGTCAAAACTTTTTATAAGTTCGGGAGTGGGGCTCTCTTTATTCGTATATGGGAGCTCGGAGGTATGGAAAAATTATGAATTAAAAAGAAAAGAGAGGGAGAAAATGAGTGATAAAAGTACTCGCTAAATTGTTTAGAAACTATCCCTTTTTTTCCCTCTCTATGTCGATTAAAACAAAAAACACAACTATGAACTTTTCTACTTTATTAAACAAGTTGAATAATTTCACTGTTTTCTCGTCGACTGCGCGGTATTTTTTCTCTTTCTCCTACGATCTCGGTAAATATACGGTCGCGCATAATTATAAAAATGTATTTTTATCGCTGGCGTACACTTTCCGTTGATTAAACGTTGCACTGACGTAGCGATGTTGCAACGTTTAAAAGGCGCGTAAGCTGTTATTTGATCTTTCGCTCGCGTTTATCGATCAAACTATTCCTCTAGAATTTTCGCACGAAGCTAAATCGTCATTCATTTTAAAGGAATCTGCTTTCGAAAGCAACTCTATACTTTGTAACAATTTCTCATTGGTCAAGAACTAAAATTATCGACGCGACAATCCTTGTGCGTACAAAACGAATCTTCACAAAACTCGCGATATTTCGCACGGATTTCCGAGCTCATTCTCGCACGTAAACACCAAGAGAGAGAGAGTGAGTGAAAAAAAGAAAGATCCCCTAACCTGTGCGAGCAGTGGCGGCCTGGGCGGCCTGAGCGGCCTGAGCCGCGGCAGCGGCAGCGGCGGCCGCGTGGGTCGCTACGCCACCGGCACTCGGTGGCCTCGGCACGTAGAGATTGAGGTAGAGGCAGTCTTCGCTCTGATTGGCCAACAGGCGTCCGAGCCTGTCGACGTAGGCCCTCTGGCTCCTGGGCATGCTGGGCTCGATCCTGGGCAACTTCTGGGGACAGGCGGGGGGCATGGTGTCGGCTAGCCGAGTGCCGCGCCAGGGCGTCGGCGTGACCGGTGGCATGTAGCGCAGCGAGCCCAGAGGCGGGGTCGCGTAGGGGACGCCGTAGTAGACCTCGACCTGGGCCTCTTGGGTGCTCCGCGATACGAGGCCTCGGAGGCTGCCGTAACGGGTGCGCACCAGACGCGTGCTGTACTTTTGCTGTCCGCCCCCGCCTGTTGTGGAGGAGGATGCCGAGGAGTCGGAGAGGGCCGGCTGCAACAGCAGCACCAGGAGGAGGAGGATGCTGCTGAGACGGAGGCGGCGACGCTCGGATGATTCGTTAATCCTGGATGCATACCTGCGATGAGCGCCTGTGGACAACGGAAAAGAGAGGTTTCCTCGTTAGTATGCGCTCGGTATTGATAACACAACCTTAGGAAATGTGGTTCGATTATTCCTTTTCGTAACTGCGGAAGCAACAAATTTTAGAAAATACCGGCGACCCGATTTTCCCTTTTTTTTTTTTTTTTTTGAAGGCAAAGTTACACGCGCAGCTGCCCATTCATCTTGAACGTTCTTTTTTTTGTTGAACCACTTTCCCTCTTTTGGCATTATTGATGTATGTTGTATACGAGTTGATGAATGAGCGGCCGAACGCCCTAAATAATTAAGAGCTCTAATGGCTCGTGTCAAATCCAGATTTTTAGCGGCAATGAAAGTTCCCTATAACGCTCTCCTGACCCCCTTCGCCCCCCGCGCCACTGGGATTTTAAAATTTCAAGCCTCTTTGCGCTGCGCCGGCGTAAAAAACTTTGCCCACTAATCACCCTACATTATTGCAGTCTATACGTATTATTTATGTAGTCATTGATTCGGAAGTATTCACAGAATCTGTTTGTCATTGAAAATTGTATATGCTCTATATATTGTTATCTTCATCGATGATTTGTAAAATGAAAGAATGGGATCAATCCTTATCGTCGACGTGCTCTTATCTCGTGTTCCGATAATAATCGCGTAACAATTCGTCGTCCCGTGCAACTATTATTAATTCGTGTGAACTCAAAAACGCTTCTATACCGCATTATTTTCCTTTTCTTTCTTTCGCTCTCAAAGAATTCACATATATATACAAAGTCAACGAAAAAGGCAAATAGAGCGCGGAGCATGAAACACGGCCACTTAAGCCACGAGGATCAAAAGAAAGACCTTAATTCAAACAACCGGAATTGCGCCGCCACCGCGCAAAAGTATTAATTATTTAAAATCCCAGAAAGCCGCGTGCAATTTGTCAAGTGTATATACTTAAGGGCCCACGCGCACCTTAGCCTCCGCGGCCGCTTACGTATACGTTCTCATTATTTTCCCCGCCCCCCCGCCGCCGCTCTTTATTTTTATAGTAAATTGGATACACAACCGTGCAGTGGTGGGGGAGGTATGAAAAAAAAAAAGTAA